>SNQJ01S0158273.1:7953-29979 GCA_010110895.2 Picea sitchensis
CACTTCTGAGAACTTAGAACAAAAGTTATCTCTAATCGAACCCTTCTGTCAACGCACTCCTTGCAGGAATTCTCTGGTTCAAAATAGAGAAACAATTGAAACTAATTCCTCCTTCCTCTCAAACTTCAATCCACACATGAAATCACATACATAGCATATAAAAGCAAATGTACGATAGGAAGCAAATATTCATGAGCATAACATCAATACACAGAGAATAGACACATAACCATGGATTTGAATCAAAGATTTCTTCTATTAATTCAATATCTGTACATGGAGTGTTCCTCATACAATTCTCTGCATGCTCCTGCTCTTCCTGCTTCTGAATGCTTGATAATCCAGAATTATTTTACAATGTTCAATGAGGGTGTCTATATCCCGTTTCCCTCTTGCGCTCTAAAGCTATCAAATCTAGACTTAAATTCCTATCTACCAGCATTAACTATTTTAAATGACGACTATCTTCCTAAGGATGAGAGCTTAAAGGCTCAAGGTCCATTACAATATACAAAGTGCGCTTCATTAAATTCAACATTAATGTTTGCGCAACAATATCAAGGTGTTTTCAAAATTTGTGCTGGCGTTGTCCAGTTGTCTTTCCGTTTCCACGCTGGCTCGCTTGATGAGCTGGCGATGCTCCTGCATCATACTCCTCGGCTTGAAAATTTTCATGGGATCCTATCCATGACCTCATGCACGGTCTATCCATGCTTCTGTATCACTGCTTCAGTCTCCCAGCTGGCATCCTCCACTGGGTGATTCTTCCACCTGACCAAGTACTCGAAGTATTGTTTCTGCCTGGTCTTTTTGCTCACTCGCTTGTCTAGTATGCAGTCTATCTGTGGATTTTCTGCAACTGGAAATTGCTTCACCCACTGGATCAATGGCTCCTCAGTTCCAGTCTCTACTTATCTAGCCCTGTATGGGTATAAGTCTGCAATATCAAATATCAGAGATATTCCGATACCATCCGGCAACTCGATTTCATACGCATTCTCTCCGAATTTCTTCAGGACCTTGCATGGCCCAATTTTCTTCATCTTGAGCTTGTTGTATGTTCCCCTTGGGAACATTTCCTTCCTCAAATGTGCCAGAACTAGATCACCAACTTCAAACTGAAGTTGTCTCTTCCGCCGATTTGCTCTGCACTTATATTCCTGACTTGAATCAATTAGTCGCTGCTTCACCCTGCTGTGAAGTTCCTGCATCGCCTCAACGAATTCTTCTACACTAGCGCTGCTAGTCGCAGTCTGTTCTGAATCTCGCATTTCAGAAACTCCTCTCGGCTGCATCCCATAAACAACCTAAAATGGACTCTTTCCTGTACTCTGATTCACTAAATCGTTGTATGCAAACTCTGCCTGTGGTAATATGTTATCCCAGCTGCTATGGTGCTCTGTCACCAAGCTTCTCAGCAAGTCTCCCAGACTTCTATTTACCACCTCTGTCTATCCATCCGTCTGAGGATGATAAGTTGAACTAAATGCCAAGTTAGTTCCTAGCTTCTTCCATAAGGTCCTCCAAAAATGACCTATGAATTTGGTGTCCCTATCCGAAACAATACTTTTCGACAATCCATGAAGTCGAATGACCTCCTTGAAAAACAAATTCGCAATGTGAGTCGCATCACTGGTCTTCTGGCATGGAATAAAATGTGCCATCTTTGAAAACCTGTCCACTACCACAAAGATGGAATCAACACCTCTTTGTGTCCTTGACAACCCCAATACAAAATCCATGCTAATCACCTCCCATGGCCTCTCTGGTATGGGCAACGACTGATAAAGACCTGCATTTTGCTTCCTTCCCTTTGAATGCTGGCAAATTCTGCATCTGTCAACAAATATTTTGACTTCTACACGCATCCCTGGCCAAAAGTATGCTTTTCTCAGCTTTGCAAATGTTTTATCATGACCGAAATGTCCAACCAATCCACCACTGTGCTTCTCTTTCAACAGATTCTCCCTCATGGAGCAATTTGGAATACACAGTTGATTGCCTCTGAACATCAATCCTTCCTGGATCATATAATCTATCCATGGGATTTTGTCTCCGAGAACTGGATTCTCAGCTGCTTCATATGCTTCTCCAAAGTCTGCATCACTTGCATACATGTCCTTAAGATTTTCAAAACCCAATGTTTTGACCCGAAACTCCTACAACAACAAGCATTTACTGCTCAAAGCATCAGCCACTTTGTTAGCAGTTCCTGAAATATGCCTAATCACAAATGTGAAATTCTGCATATACTCTACCCATTTTGCATGTTTCTAATTCAACTTCTCTTGTTGACTCACAAACTGTAATGCATGATTATCACTGTACAATACAAATTCCTTTGGGATCAAGTAATGCCTCCACTTTTTCAACGCTTGTATGATAGCATAAAATTCTTTATCATATGTGGAGTATTTCAGTTTTGCTTCATCCAGCTTCTCACTGAAATATGCAACTGGTCTGTCCTCCTGACTCAAGACCGCTCCTATGGCAAAGCCACTTGCATCACATTTCACTTGAAATGTCTTCTGGAAATCCGGTAACACCAACACTGGTTGTTCCGTGATCTTCCGCTTCAACAGATTGAAGCTCTCCTCTACCTCTGCTATCCAATGAAAAGACTTATGTCACTTCTTCACTGTGTCCATCATTGCTGCGCTAATCCCACTGAAATTCCTGATGAATTTTTGGTAGAAACTAGCCAAACCATGAAAACTTCTCACCTCGAAAATATTTCTCGGTGATGGCCAATTCTTGATCACTTCTACCTTATCCGGATCCATCTTCAACTCATTCACCGAAATAACAAAACCCAAGTAGATGAGTTCTTTCTTCATAAATGAGCACTTCTTCATGTTGATCAACAACTTCTCCTACTATAGCTTCCTCATCACAATGGCCAAATGCTTCAGATTCTCAGCCTTTGTCTTACTGAAGATCAATATATCATCCAAATATACGATGACAAATTTCCCGATGAATTCCCTCAGGACTTCATTCATCAGTCTCATAAAAGTACTTGGCGCATTCGTCAAGCCAAACGACATGACTAGACATTCATACAGTCCTTCATTGGTTTTGAAGGCTGTCTTCCACTCATCACCTTCCCTCATGTGAATCTGGTGATATCCGCTTTTCAAATCTATCTTTGAAAAGTATTTTGCCCCACTCAGGCAATCCATCAGATCATCCATTCTCAGCAGTGGAAACCTGTACCTGATGGTTATTTTGTTGATCGCTGTTAAGTCGGTACACATTCTCCAACCCCCATCCTTCTTTGGGCTGAGTACTGTTGGAACAACACATGGGCTCAAACTTTCTCTGACTAATCCCTTGTCAAACAACCCCTGGACCTGCTTCTTGACCTCCTCATTTTCTTGCGGCGTCAACCTGTACGCAACTTTGATTGGCAAACTAGCTCTTGGTATGAGTTCTATATGGTGACTCACACTTCTCATCGGTGGCAACGAATGAGGTAATTCGTCTACCACAATGTCAGCGAACTCTTCCAGCAGTTCTTGAATCTCATCTGGTAGATCATCCACTCTTGTGCTAGTCAGAACAATCCTCGACTTTCTGACCACAAAGAATTGTGGATCTTATTTCTTCTCCATCTCTGTGAGAAGTTCCTTCCCACTCATGAGAAGTATTGTGTTGCTTACTTCTGGTTTCACTTCCTTATCCTTTATCGGAAGCAACATATGGGTTCTCCCATTATTCTCTAGGTTATATGTGTTCATCCTCCCATCATGAACCACATTTCTGTCATATTGCCATGGCCTACCCAGCAACAAATGACACACATCCATGGGAATAACAACACATAAAATCTTATCATTATACCCACCTATCTTGAATTCAACCAAGCATTGTTTCGTGAGACTCACCTGATGACCTTTCTGTAGCCATGAAACCTTGTATGGACTTGGGTGATCAGTTGTCTCCAGCTCTAGCTTTTCTACCATCTCGATTGAAACGAGATTATCCATGCTTCCATTGTCCACGATAACCTTTCATACTCTGCCCTTGGTCTTGCAAGCTGTCCTGAATAGTCTGGTCCTTTGAGCTGAACTCTCCACCTCCTTCTCGGGTGTCAAAAGGACTTTATGCATTCCAAGCAATCTTCCACCTTCTTCATCTTCCGTCTCATCATCACGCTTCTGCGCTTCTGTGATGTGAGCTTCTCTGATGTCCTTCTTTTTCTATGGACACTCAAATGACCTGTGCCCATTCTTCCCACATGTGAAACATGTGATTACTCCACCTCGGCCTCTTCCTCTGCCTCTGGTACGAGGAAAAGTATTTGCGTTAGCATAATCTCCTCTCTGTTCATTATGTTTCCCTCTCTGTTCAATGTATGGTCCTTTCTGTGAGGTACCACCTCTTTCAACTCTACCTTGAGGTTTCTTCCATTCCTCCTTGGGCTTCTGGTATTTATCCTGGGCAACTGCTTTGCCTCTGGGATGACTTCTACCTCACCCTTGCTGACCTTGCTTACGGCTCAGTTTCTCCTCTGCTTTCAGAGCCATCTGATAAGCATCCTCCACCATCCTGATGGTAACCATTCTTAACTCATCCTGAATGTCATATATCAGACCATTCAAATATCTGGCAACCTTCTCATCATCGCTCTCCTGATGACCTGCTCTGATGTTCAGTCTATAGAATTCCTTAGTGTATTCTTTCACTGTCATCAACTTTTGTCTTAGGTTCTGCATTCTCCTGAACAGAGTAATTTGGTAGTCCCTTGGGATGAACTTCGCTTTCATCTTCGTGATCATTTGATACCAAATTTTGATCTTTTTCTTGCCCTTGGAATGTATATCTGCCTGAAGCTCGTCCCACCATAATGTTGCATGTCCTTTCAGGTGTGTGACAGCATGTCTGACCTTCCTGTCCTCTTCGATATCCTCATAGTCGAAGTAGGTATCAAGAGCTCGGATCAAATCCAATAGCTCTTCTGCATCTAGGTTTCCCTCGTAGACTGGAATGTCCATCTTCGCCTTCGCCCCCATTATGGCGATAGATTTTATCAACCGTTTAGTTGATGCATCTTCAGCTGCAACTTCCTCCTCACGTTCAACCTCAATTTCATCCTCGGAATCAATAAGATCCCCTGCACTGGCTGTGCATCTTTGCGCTACCTCCATATCTTCTAACCTCGCTCGGAGATCACACATCTGCCTCTCCATTTCTAGATTTCATGCCGGCCTACCTCTTCTTCGCACCTCCCTGTCCTCTGGGTTGGCAATTGTCTTTCTCTTTTGGGCGGCATGGTGTATTCTTTCTCTCTCTGCTACAGAAAACAAAGAGATATTCCCACTGTGATACCACAACTGACGGCAACCGCACTCTTCGAAGCACGTTCGCTTCTCCAGGACCTTCTTCTCCTCGGCCCGAAGAACTCAAAGGTTCTTCTGATTCCCTATCGGGAATCTTCCTTACCCGCAGATTCTCTCACGCGACTCCCCTTTGTTCACGTGTCGGGAAATCGAAACTCGTAGCTTCGCGAGTTCACTGTCTATCCCTGGGCTCTCAAATCCCTGAGACCCGATGTATCAGCCAATGCTGAATTTCTCCCTCCACTATCGAGACTTCTCTCTATTGCATTTTTTCAACTCGCGACACCAACCACTCGGGGTTCCAACCTCCGATACCTGATGTACCGAAATGCCAAAACTCGCGCTCTCGCTTCTTCGCGACTTCACCACTCGCGCAACCAAATGACTCCTACCTCGACTCCCGATGCCCGAGACGCCGAACCTCTGATGGGTTATGCCACCTTTCTTCCACTATCTCCTGTGGCCCACACTACTTATGTAGTTGTCGGGATATCACACCTCGCTATCTCGCAACTTCTGTTGCGTGGATTTGGAGTCTCACCTCACGAACTCCCGATATGTTGATCCACGAGTAGAACCAATGCTCCTCGTGATCTCGATCGATGGCTCCTGCCCTCCTGAGCTTCGAACGTTTCCACACCTACACTGTAACCTCCTTGCACTTCGCAAGATCCAACGACCCACAAAACTCTACAAAATCTCCTCGGAGAGTTTCGTCCGTCCGTTCGTCCTTGACGATTCCTGCAAAATGAAACAAGTGCTTCCTCCACAAAGACTTGTTCACCTGCCCGCAAACTTTTATCGCTTGCTCGAACGCTTCAATGCACAAACTTCCCCTGTGCAATCTTTCAAAAAATATCAAAGGCCTACTCCTCCTGAGCTTGTCCTCGACTTCTCAAGTCCTTCTGAAAATGTCTTGCACACACTCCTTGTGGCAACTCTTCAACAGTTTCTAAGTGTTGAAGGCATTCGACTCTGTGCACACCTGTAGTAGCAGTCTTAATTCCCTTTGCTCAGAATCGCAACTCTGAGGCTTCTTCTAGCCTATGCACACCTTGCATGGCTCCGGTGCCAAATTTTCACCTCTGAGAACTTAGAACAAAATTTATCTCTAATCGAACCCTTCTGTCAACGCACTCCTTGCGGACAAACTCAACTGCACTCCTTGCAGGAATTCTCTGGTTCAAAATAGAAAAACAATTGAAAATAATTCCTCCTTCCTCTTAGACTTCAATCCACACATGAAATCACATACAAAGCATATAAATCAAATGTACGATAGGAAGCAAATATTCATGAGCATAACATCAATACACAGAGAATAGACACATAACCATGGATTTGAATCAAAGCTTTCTTCTATTAATTCGATATATGTACATGGAGTCTTCCACATACAATTCTCTGCATGCTCCTGCTCTTCCTGCTTCTGAATGCTTGATAATCCAAAATTGTTTTACAATGTACAATGAGGGCGTCTATATCCCGTTTCCCTCTTGCGCTCTAAAGCTATCAAATCTAGACTTAAATTCCTATCTACCAACATTAACTATTTTAAATACCGACTATCTTCCTAAGGATGAGAGCTTAAAGGCTCAAGGTCCATTACAATATACAAAGTGTGCTTCATTAAATTCAACATTAATGTTTGCGCAACAATATCAAGGTGTTTTCAAAATTTGTGTTGGCGCTGTCCAACTGTCTTTCCTCTTCCACGCTGGCTCTCTTGATGAGTTGGCGATGCTCCTGCATCAAGGGAGTAGTGGGATTTACTGGTTTAGGGCAAGGGATAAAGGAGGGTTTACAATTTTGAGAAGATACCACCTGTTGTGCTTCATTATCTCTTTTGGTATCCTCCACTCAACTCTCAGGCTGAGCCATGAGGACATGTGCCCGAATTTCATCCTTGAGGCCACTGATAAAACACTCTCAGAAAAAGGCATCAAACATGTCCTCTGTTCTAAAATCCAGGTGCTCAAAGGCAACGATAAAGTCTTCCACTGTTCCTAATTGTTTCAGCTTTGTCAAATGGCCCAAATGGTTGGTGTCAATGTCAAAGCATTATAAAGCTCTGCCACAAAGTGTGTCCAAGCAATATAAACTTGACAAGAAGTTTTTCTCCATTGCCACCATTGCCAACGTTCTTGATCTAGATGGAGAACACCATATCAGAGTTTGGCCAAGTCATTTGTAATGTCGTATAAAGAGAAGTAATGTTCCATTTGGGTTACCCAACCAGTGGAGTCTGAGCCATCAAATTTGGTCACATCCACCCGTGGAAGGCGTAGGTCACATTGAAAGTGATGGTTCTACAAGGTATGGGAATGAGAGGAATGGTCACCTTCAGTATGTGGAGGGGAGGAAGAGGAAGGGTTATCTGTAGGGATATGCAGTTTGGTGCAGAGTGCCGAAAATACTAATTCAAGATGGGTGGTGAGGTCTTTTTTTATTTCCCCCTTTGAGGACTACATGGTTGTATTGATGGTGACAACATTGGCACTGAGTTGTTTCACTTCTTGTTGGGTCTCAATGAGACCATATTGCAAGGTGTTGAAGTGAGATTCCAAGTCTTGGCTATGAGTATGGGCCATGAGGATGAGGAAACTGCAAAGGGGTGGGCGGGGTAAAGAATTTTGGCTGAAAAAATGATATGGATGAATGTGATAAAGGAGAAGAGATGAATCCAATGGAATAGGTCTCAAATAATGGTGAACAAATTTCCAAATTTTTTTTTTTTTTACCACAGAGTTATACTCCGGTCTGAAGAATATTGCAGAGAGGAAATGCCCAAATTATTAACCAGAAAGAAATGTGTATTTACTTGGCAACCCAAACATAGTTGCGTGACAATAGATCTTGTCTGTTTTAATTTGTTTATGTTTTTGTCCCCCAAGGGTTAGGTATTCAAGGGTTCTATAGACAAGGGTTTTCCCTGTGCTATAGCTCTCTGATATAGGTGCAAGGTCCAACAGTATTACTCAGTCCAATATCTCAGGGCACTAACTAAGGACACTAACTAAGGAGGATAGATCGTACCCTTAGTTGTACTACCCGACTACCCAGGTACTAGAGAGTATCTGCCCGAGTGATGTTCTCGGTGACACTATAGCAGTCAGGCAGCTGATCAGTTTATCTAAAGAGGGCTTCAGGTAATCTAGGTCGATCCGTACATAGGTGTTGTTTGATGCACTACCTCTCGAAGGGGTACCAACAAGGGTTACAAGGGTGTCCAACAGATGTGCGCTTAAGTACCACTTGTATTTACTGCATATATGAATCCCTCAATCGTAGGTTTATGCGCGTAACGAAAGATCTTTGTGGCTTAAAGACGCCAGAATACATCTCTACCCTGAAAAAAAATTTAACCCACACTTTCTACCGAAGAGAGTTCTCTGATACCACTTGTAATATACCAGATATAAAATGTATGCAGAACTGAAATAAAATGCTAGTAATGGAAGAATAACAACAATATAACCAGAACATTCACCATAATAACACTGAAATGATATAAGAATAACAACATAAATAACACTTTGAATCTAAAATCAATGTTCACGGGCCTCTTCGAGGGGGCAACCTCCAGTTGAGCAAAGCTCTATTACAATAATATCCAAGCTAGGGTTCTCATACCCTCGACTCTTATTTATACTAAAAGAAGCATCTAGAGGAAGATCCTTTTGGAAGCAGAATCTTCTATTAGGTCTTCTTACATTCGCCTTATTCTATTTTATTGAAATGTCTTATTAATATTGACCTTTATTACATCCGAATATAGTGTTCTACCTATGTGCGGGTTAGGACCCTAACATTTTCTTTCATGTCAGTAGTCTCTTGTGCCCGTACATTAGGTACCTAGTTTTAGTCATTCACTTAATGGGGACATAACAAATTATATGAGGATAGGATCTCTTGTATGACATTAATTATAAGATTATAAATTATAAACACTTTTGAATTTTCTCAATATTTCTCCATGATTATATAGAAATGCTACAACCCAAATCTTCAAATCCATATATAATATAACAAGGGTTATCATATGTAGGTTTCAACTTCCATTAATTTGTTATTATATTTTACCTCCCTACCATAATTGTGTTAGCAATATGGCATAGAAATGGATAACTACCATTTTTCCAAGGATGCTTATGAAGCAGAAAGGAGGAGTATTTGAAAAAGGTGGTAGGGAAGGTGATAAAAGTGGAAGAAAAGAAAGAGTGTGGGTTGGCTAATTGGGAGGAGAAATAATTCTTGAAAATTGAAGAGGACTTAAAACTACTTTATTTGTTATTCACATATTACTTTGTTGTGTCTTGTCGTTGTTGTTTGTAAAACTTTGGACATGGAGGGATATGTCGTTGTTGTCTGTAAAACTTTGGACATGGAGGGATATGATGTTAGGTTTAATAATCAACAACAAATAAACTCAAAACTATATCAAGAAAGGGAGTTAGGGATTTTATAGTTAAGAAATCCCTTAGTGGAAACATGGTTCCTTTATGTAACAATTAGGTATAAATCCCTTAGTTTATAGTAAAATTAGGTCGATTTATGTATCCCTTAGTGGAAATCCCTTAGTTTATAGTAAAATCAGGTCCCTTTATGTATCCCTTAGTGTAAATCCCTTAGTTTATGGTAAAATTAGGTCCCTTTAGGTGACAATAAAATATTTCACAGTTATGTATTTAGTTCAACTATATACACAATTATCCAACAATTTGTCCTTAACTATCTCAAGTGATCCAAATATATAATATAGCATTTTCATAGTTCATATGTTATATAATATAACATTATCACAAATATTACATTTGCTCCACCTCATCTTAATTTATATTAGGAATACGAACAACCCTCAAAGCCATCCCATGTAACATGACAATAAAGGAATTAGTATAAAAACTCAGTGACATTTAAACAATGCTAATGGGAAGTTTAAAGCAATGGCTTATAATCCATGTTCATGCAAGAGATTCACCTCGTTGTGATTAAAACATGTTGACATTATTAGTGGCTATGTGAGGTTATGAAGATTAAACTCTTTGTTTTGGGGATTCTAATGCATTACATTATATGTGGTCTTTGTGGATCCAACCATAGGGAACTTTTCAGGAATCTTAAAGAAATGTTCTAATACATTTTTTTAGTGGATCCAACCATAGGGAACTTTTAATGAATCCCCTTGCTTGTTGTTTTTCTGAATTTATTTCCCTTGGCAAACCCAAATTTTGATTTCAATGACTTATTTGTGTGGGTTTTATTGATTATTATGAAAATATTGTGGTTTATATTTTGTCCCATATCCATTTAGTCATTAGTTCATGCCTGACGATCGGCTAGGAGCCAAATCGATGATCGTCACTATGGTGTTTAAAGAACTATAGATTCAAGTACCTTGCTTTTATTGCATGGATGATGAGTGAAGGATAAAGTTTTTTCTCATGTATATCCTTATATATTTTATTTGATTGATTCATGCCATTTGAATGTTTAGTCTTTGTGTCTTCTTATGAATGAGTACATCCATTGGCAGTTATTTAAATATTTGATTTATCTCTGCATTTTAATTGCTTGAACTTGGGTACATATTTGCATTTTTTATTGATAAACTCTGCATTTTATTGATGGAGCTCTTGCATTGTGAATGATAAACCTCGAGTTGAATATGATCCTTATGGCCGAACCAAAATTTTGATTTAATGACTTCTCTGTGTAGGTTTATTAGTTATTTTGAAAAATTGATTTTTTATCTTGTGTCCCTTATCGCTTTAGTTGTTAGTTTGTGCCTGAGCAGTCGTTTAGGAGTTAAATCGATAGTCTTCGCATTGGTGTTTAAAGACTTATATAGATTGAAGTGCCACGATTTTACGTGCATGGATGATGAGTGAAGGATAAAATTTCCTCTTGTCTATCCCTTACTTATATTTTAGTTGATTGATTCATGGATGAATGTCTTTAGTCTTTGTGTCTTCTTTTTTGATGTGCATTATGAATGATAAACCTCTAAGTTGAATAGAAAGTACCTTAAGCAGACAACTTTTTTGATTTCAATGACTTCTATGTGTGGGTTTTATTGATTATTATGAAAATATTATGGTTTCATCTTACATCACTTATCCCTTTAGTCATCAGTTAAGTTTCTGAGTAGTGATCGGGAAGATAAACGTCGTCACTTGATGTTTAGGACTATAGATTCAAATGCCCTTCTTTTCTATGCATGGATGATGAGTGAAGCATAATAATTTTCCATGTTGTCCTATGGACCCCTTATATTTGAGTTGATTGATTCATGGTTGAATGTCTAGTCTTTGTGCCTTCTAATGAACGAGTACCTATATTGGATTGATTGAGATTAAAACTTCGATTTATCTCTTTAATTTCTTGAATTTGGTTACATCTCTGCATTTTTATTGATAAAACTCTACATTTGTGGATAGATATTGAGGAGAGATTTGACCACAGGATTATGCAAACATTCCTCACAAATGATCTAGGTTATCCCAAGAAAGAAGAACAAAAACTCCTTCTTATTTGAGACTCTGAGTGAGCAACAAAAATATTATCAGAGGATATTTTTTTCAAATGAGTCAGTGAATAGATTAACTGCAGAACCTTCTCAAGCAAGTGTTATGGATACAACATTCTTAGTTAGGTTGTGAATTGATACTCCTACACATGAGATGTCACGAATATCTTAGGACAAGAGAATATTTATAGTAATTTTCTTTGATTTTGTTTATTTTGTTGTATTTAAATTTAAATACAACAAAATTTATGTGCAGTTAAATCTTGAAGTCACTTTCAAATGTGTGTAGACAATGAGTTTAGAGAAAGGGGCGACAATGAAAGAGAGAGTGGTTTCACGAAGATTCAAATGCCGGTGCAGAGGGTGAAAGGTGGATTTAGGAGGTTGCGTTATCAAGAAACAAAAGATTGCAGCCACATCCACCTATCTCAGAATGTTAGTGATGAAGTTCTGGGAAGATCTTGAAGAAATGACGCTTGAATGATGCTTAGGTGTTAAAGAGGTTGGAAAATGATTTGAGGATATTGGATCTCCCTTAGGAAGCAAACAAAGCTTGCAAATTGTTTGCATTCATTGGAAAACTTTATGGATGCATATCAAAATATAGGGCCAACCAGCGACAATTTTTTCGATCTAATGAGGTGGTAGAAGTTCAAAGAGGTGATGGGTCTTCATAAATGGGAGGCAATAAAAAATAGAGTTTCAAAAAGAAGGCATACATTTCCATGTTCAATTTCAAAGGGCCCAAGAAGAAGATGTTTAAGGTACAATATTTTTAGCACCTTGACTTTGTAGGACATCTATATAATAGATTTTAATTGGGATATGGGGGTAACTAGGTAGAGCGATGAGGTTCCACACTATTTTTGCAAGACACTTTTTTAGATTTTTTGCTTGCACATGCACACTGATTATACTAGTCTACCGTCGAAATATTATGGGATTGGTAAATGGCGTACATATGATTGCAAAGGGGCATATCAAAGTGCAACATTGTCAAGGCCTCCAAACCTTTAGTACCCCTCCCCTGTGATTTGCTTCACTTTTCAAAGTTGCGAGGAGGGCTACATCAAAGGTTGGCAAAGATGCGGGGAATACTGTCGGGGAAAATTTGGAAGCTGTTTTTATGGTGTTGATGTTAACATGAACCATTAGTGAACAAAAGTCAATTCTTGGGCCACATTTGTTTATAAGACAGATGTGGAGTTAGATATCTGATATCAATAGAAGATGTTTTAGATATGGAAAATTTTCTTTGAGATGGTTGGAAGAATGTCATTCAGAATGATAGCAAAACCATGATTAGTATGTGATCTGTTTAGGCAAATTTTGACACATTTATGATAGTTTATTTCTAGTTATAGATTTAGATATCATTGTATCTATGAAATGTCGAGTTTTCTTGCCATTAATTAGAGTTTGGAGATATGTTAAATGAATCTCTCGATGGGTAGAGGAATTGATTAAATGATTTAAATTTGGATGGGTTAGTCGAATGTGTTTTTAGTTTTTTCAATCTCCAATATTTTGAATAAAATCAACAACATTTATAATTTGTATAATTTGTAGAACACATTGAATCCTAGATTTGGTTCTTAGTTATTATTTGTTCCTGCAATTCTATTCCATCTCTTGGTACTTGGGTTAGCTTGTCTCAATTCTCATTGGGAGAGTTTGAAGGGGTGGGAGTTCACATGTATCATTTAATGTCTTAAAATAATTTAAATTTAATGTGTTATAATCATTTAAATATAATTTTCAAATTTTCAAATTTGAAATATGTTATATAGGCTAATGTAGGAGAGAAAGAGATATACTAGAGAGTGTGCTCGAGAGGGATATTGGGATTGATAAAGTAGAGTAAGCACCCAGATCAGGGAAGGATGTGTCCATTTAGGATGATTTATAAATGTATGTTCTTGACTTTATCAAATTTTTGTTTTCTCAAATTTTAGTTTTAGCCTTTCTTATTCAATGCTTTGATCAATTATTTTGAAATATATAGAACCCTAGATAAGTTTATCGTTGTCTTAAATGGTGTACATTCAATATTATTTAAGGTTAGATCACGATGAAGAGCTAATTTTGAACTTGAACATTTGAATATTTGAGAGCAGACTCTATCCCACATCGAGGAAAGAGAGTTTTTTAATTTTTCCTCGATTGCATTCATTGCTTTCTTGTCGAAAGAATGATGTACATTATGGACAAATTTGAGGTTTTTTACATGCTTGAAAGTGAATTCCTTCTTGCGGTATTGTCAAACTCTTAACTAAATTGGTTGCTAATCACAAAAACCAACATTCAATTAGATTTACAAATAAGCTCACACATATTGTATATGTGAGCTGGCTCACATAATTTTAAAGAGAATTTAATTATATCTAATGAATACATCCATTTAAATGGTTTTTGAAGAACGACTTAATATACATGTGCAGATTTGTGTTTTTCTTCATGTACATGCAGATTATATGAAAACATCTATTCCACCAAAGAAAGAAGAGATCGTGCTTTCTAGAAGAATGGTTTTAAAATGGAGATTTGTGAACTTTTTTTTAGATCATATAAGTAGTTTTTGGAAGAATGACTTAATATGGAGATTTATGAGTCCTTTAGTTTGAAATGACATCATGGAATTTGATTATATGACCATTCTTGAAGAAGAAGAGATAAGTATTTAACTCTTGAGGAGATTAGTATTTTTATTGATCTGTGTAAATATAATCCAAAATAACATCACTGGGATGAGAATTTATGAAGAATTTGAGACTTTATCCACGAGGAGAATTTCACTGAAGGATTTTGGACTTTATCCACAAGGAGATAAGTATTTCTTTGGAAGAATGACAATATGGAAGTTTGTGAATTTTTTTATACATAGTTCTATATTTATTTGTAGATTATTATCTAACTCTAACTCACAATTTGTTTTACCAAGAACAAAGAAATAACAACACAGGATGAATTTCACGGAAGTTTGAGACCTTATCCTGAGAATTTCCTTGAGAAGGATTTGAGACTTTATCTACCTGAGGAGATAAGTATATCATTGGAAGAATGACTTAATGAAATGGATATTTGTGATTTTCTTCTTTACACAGTTCTATATTTATTTTAGATTATTATCTAACTCCAACTCAATATTTATTTTTTACCAGAACATAGATTTTTTCTCTTTAATTTTTTAAGATTTTAGATAGATTTACCAATTGTTTAAATCATGTACTCTTAATTTGAGAGTAACTAGATCTTAAATATGTTTAAGCGTGGTTGGTTATGTTATTATTTATCATTGTTATTATTTATTTTAGCTAATGTATATACTAATATGTGTTATTTGTTTTTATTATGTTTTTTATTTTTCTGAGATGTCTAAATTATGTTTGGTGGAAAATATGTTTACAATATATTTTGTGGAAAGAGTATGTTGGAGGATGACACTTAACTATTTTGGTATGTATGTCAATTTTGTTTTAATCACAATTTTTGAATTTTGTATTATTTCACATGTTTGAATTATGGGAATTTTAATTTTGAATTTTATTTTTTTTGTTAGTTTGAATTTCATGTATAGAAGTGATCTATCTTAAGGCTGATGGATTAGAGTCCATAATTTTGGAGTTAAATGTCTTAGTTTTTGTTATCATCCCTAAAATGGATGTGGAAGTTATGTATTTCTGATTGTAACTATTCGGACTTTGATTATATATATATATATATAATTTTTGGAATTCAAAATAGCAATTATTGTCTCATATTTGATGGACAAAAAGTGGCAAAAGTTAACTAGTAATGAACTAAGGTTTTGTATATTCTATTTTTTACAATGCCTTAAATTAAGCATCAAACTCTTAAATACTTTTCTTCTATGTATTAATTTAAATGTTTCATTTTATGTTCATTGTGTATTGTCAAAATATGATTCTATTGTCAAAAGTGGCAAAGTTAACTAGTAATAAACTAATGTTTGTATATTCTCCTTTTACAATGCATTAAATTGTATCAACCACTTAAATACTTTTTGCTATGTATTAATTTAAATGCTTCATTTATGTTCCTTTAATGCATTGTAAAAATATGATTCTATTGTCAAGAAGTGGAAAAGTTAATTAGTAATGAACTAATGTTGTGTATATATTGTCCTTTTTACAATGCATTAAATTAAGCATCAAACTCTTAGTATTTTCTTAATTTAAAATTTTCATATTATGTTCTACATGAATTTTGTCAAAACTATGATTTTATTGACATATCATCAAATAATTTTGGCAGAATAATTTTAGCTGATTCTAGTTACTAATGAAAAAAAAATTCTATTTTTTTAGGTAGGTCTTGATTTTAGCACATTCTATTTTTTTTTCTAGTTGTGTGATTTTGTTGGATTTTACATATATGCACTTAACCAAACAAAATTAAAGGAAAAACTATTTAGGAAAGAAATGCTCATGAGATCTACTAAATAAATTGGTTTACATAGATGCCCTTAACCCCTAATAAAAAAACTAAAAAAAAACTAAAGGAAAGAAGATATTATATGAGATCATAGATGCAAACTCATAGAATGTGTTGTTTAAATATATTTTAGAATATGCAAATTCAATAGATGAACAAGAAAATTGTGAACTGTCAAACACACATGATTGTACCATTACATATCTATTTAGAATATATGATAGTAGACAACATGTTAAACCATGCAAAACTTATTTGAGAATATATTATGGTAGTAGAAAACACTTTAAACCATAGAAAATCCCATCTTTGGTATGAAATCACCGTAAAAAGAAGAAATTTTCATGATCTACCAATTTACTTTCGGAAAACTTGTGTTTGATTTTGGAAGAGGTAACCAATGTGGAATTCAAAAGAGGAGGTATGCATTCAAACATTATGTTTTAGACATGCCAAAGAACAACACATACCCATCGTACAACTCAAATAACATGTATGAAATGGAATTACATTAGTAAAATGATTTGCAGACTATGGTTTCATACTATTCACATAAACCCACATTTTGTAAGGGTCTTCACTTGACTTTAGGCAGGGTTGTATTAATTTCCTTAACTTTATTAGAGAAAAGATCTATTAATTACAATTTAATTCATTTGACTTTAAACAAGGTTGTATTAATTTCCTTAACTTTTTTAGAGAAGATCTATTAATTACAATTTAATTCTAATGATTAACACTTCTAGATATGTTTACAGAAAATCAACAAATTATTAACATGAAGATTCTAAATAATTTCCAATTTTAAACGTATTTATCAACTTAATAATTAGAATGGAGATATTAGTATATATATGATATTATTAGTAAAGTGTATTACAATGAGTGGAAGAGATGTTTAAATTGTTTCTAGATTTTAGTTTTTAGTTCATATTAATTTAAAAATGAAAAAAAAAATACCATAAAAGAAGTCAATGCTCTCAAATCCAGGATAGAAGAGATGTTCACCTCTTATTTGATTGGTGCAATAGTAATGAAAATAAAATTTTCAAGATAGAAGAGACATCCAAATTGATTATAGGAAATGTTTATACAATAAAATCTTGAGATAGAGATGTTCAACTCCTTTTTGGTTTGTGTGTTAACGATAAAATAAAATGCTCAAAAAGATGTAATGATAAAATAAAACAAATGGAAGAGATGATCAACTCTTCTTTTAATTTTATCATGTAGTCATTAAAAAAATTCTAAAGCTATAAGATATTCACCTAAAAGGTTCATATACCCATAATAAAATAAAATCTTAAATGAAAGATGTTTTTAACTTTTATTTAAATTTTCCCTTAATAAGAGAAATAAAATCTCAAAATGAAAGAGATGTTTTTAACTTTTCTTTAATTTTGAGAAAAATAAATAAATATTCAAAATAAATAAATAAATGTTCAATTCAACTTTAATTTATATAATGCTTTTAAAATAAAAAAATTAAAATGAGTTAAAATTTGAAACAAGATATTATTACAATATAAATATAAAATATATTTAACTTTTTTAAAATTAATGCAATATTATTAAAATAAAATGGAAAAATACTATTGAAAAAGTAGGTGTTCAATGGAAATGGTGTTTAACAGTTTTTTAGTTTAAAATAAAATGCTTATACAAGAGGTATACAACTCAATTTTGAATGGTGTAATACTCATAAAATAATTTTGATTGGTGTAATGGTTGAAAAAAATAGATAAAATATGGTTGAACCATATTTTATCTATTTTTTTTAAGAATGATCTAGATTTTTTTATACATACCCTTTTTACAAATATCCTCTTTGGAAATATGGTTGAATAGTCAAAACAAGTCATCAAAATCTGGAATGTACTTTCCATGAAAAATAAAAAGTACGGAATGTACATGTGCCACTTGTTTAAAAACAAGTAATGGTATTTCATAGTATTTAATTATTCGTTCATGGTCAACTTTGAACATTTTCCATTTCCAACCTTTTTTTTTGATTGAACTTCTATTAACTTTATGCACGTTGCACATCTGAATGACTAGATTGACAACTTGTGACATTTGGTAGTCTTGAGAGTGAACATGAGTATTGGTTTGATGGTTTCTTGAAAAAATATCATTTTTAATACAATAAGATCCTCTTTGATATATAAAACCATTATCATCAAAGTCTTCTAATAGCCTCATCTTTTGTTCTATGCATCACGTGAATAATATTTCCGCGTTTTAGGTGTGTTGTTTACAAGTGCAACCATGGAAAAACATCTTACTTAAAATAATTGGATATATTGGACAACAAATTGTTCGTGTTAGATTATCACACACAAGTACATCTACAAGTTATTTGAAAAAATTTAAACATAAAATTACCTTCTCTAGCAAGATCAAAAACTCTATCCCCATCAACTAACACTATAGTTTCATTTTGATTCCATCTCCTCTAAGATTGCAATTGGCATTTTCCCTTTTATATTAATTTTAGTATGTCTCCAATTTTAACATATCTTGCATTTTCGTTCTCACAAATATCTATGGATTATGTGTCCCTCTATACAAAGCGAACAAAAACATGAGTCATCTTCTCTAACAAGATCAAAAACTCTATCCCCATCAACTAACACTATAGTTTCATTTGATTCCATCTTCTCTGAGCTTCCAAGTGGCATTTTCCCTTTTACATTAATTTTAGTATGTCTCCAATTTTAACATATCTTGCATTTTTGTTCTCACAAATATCTATGGATTATGTGTCCTCTATGCAAACTGAACAAAAACATGAGTCATTTTTTCTATTAAATGAAAACCCATTTTGAAAATGTTTTGTTTTAACTGAATGTATTTTTTGTGTCCCAGGTACTGTAATAGCGTCATATGAGATTGATCTATTTACATCTTCGATTCCAACATACCAAAAAAACATGCACAAGAAAAGAAATTGTTAACTTGAAATCTATCAAGAAAATTGTGACATCCCCATCTGGTACGACTCCTACGATGTACAACCGGTAAAAGAACCCTTAATTTTTTTTTTTTGTGTGTGTAGGAAGGTAATAATGACATTATACTCAACAATGCAACACGACAATGAACACGATGCTTGCAAATCACACAACAACAACATAACGACCTAACATAAAATCACATCAAGTATCTGCAAGTAATGTATGACACTCAACCGATGAAGAATAAGAATGAATACCCGCCCATCCTACCCTGCAATGGTTAGGACCTCCAGGACACATAATCAACTCTCAAGCCCAGGCTACCATTGATTTTGACCATTTAAGGTCTCAAGGCTGGAGACTGTTCTGGGGAACAAGGAGGTGTCTACATCCCCCCCAACACAAGCAAACCAAGGACATTAAATGTTTACAAAACCAAGTACAAACATTAATTATAATGAAAAACCATGCCCTCAACGGGAAGTGAAAGCTAAAAATGACTTTGTCAACAACCAAAAATTAATCAAGGCTGAAAGGTCAATATCTATGACAAAAAAAGGGGGCATTAATAACAGATCAGTTAACCAGTCTAAATCACAACTAGTCAACAATTGTACAATCATTAAATGAAACTTAAATTGAGCAGGTCTATATTACCATCTAGTCATCCATGTACATAAAATTTTAACCTTAAGTGCAAATCAATTTATCTAGTCACTTAAGTCCATGATTACAATCCACATTAATATTAAAATAAGTCTAGCATACAACTTCGATACACATCTCAATAATTATAAGACTAATCTATGATTTAATACAAGTCTAACTTATAATTTAGTTACTAGTCAAAGTTGGACGCAAGGCAAAACACAAGGCCAAGGTGTAAGTTAAATACAATTCTTAAGTGCTCACTGAATACAAGTCTATATTACTAAAGAATTACATCCTAATTTAACCACTTAAAAGTACATAACGATATTAACTAAATTGATATGTATGTCATTATTAATGTAACACCCTTCCGTAGTATTACTTACATCATGCAAGTCCATCACATATAAAAATATACAGGTGATTAATTGCAATTGTTGTCTAAATTATACAAGGGGTTGTTGTGCATCAATGAGTGCCATTCCATGCAAAATTTAATGTTGTTCTACAGTTATAACAAAAACCCATTTCTACTCTATTCAATGCAAGTTTACTGCCATCCCGCGGTTTAAGATTAAATTTCATTCAGAGCCAATCAATGCATTTGATACCATTATTAATGCTAACCAATAACAATATTTGTTATTGCTGAAGAATAACAGAGATGTCCAGAACATAAATGCCAATTAAAATCGTCGTCAGGTAAAAATAAAAACGCATGGGTAACACACAACAGTTTTTAAAGAAAAAAAAATCAAGTCTTCAAAAGGGGAAAGTCGCCATGCAGCAGAGGTAACAAGTGGTTGTTTTCAAGGCAAACAACAGTCTTCAACAAAAATAAAATCATAGTCTACAAGGCAAATTCGCCCGGCAACTGTCAGCTACTAAAAACATCATGGTGTTTAGCCAAAGGGGGTTGGGATAATTTTAACTGAACGTAGATGAATAAATTAAAAACATAAACATAAAGGCATTGTCATAATATTTATAAAAGTCATATTCACCATAATAGGTAAAATGCTAGATAAGAATAGTTCATGCCATCCACAGATAAAATACACAGATAATGGGAAATATCAATGCATATGAAAATGTGGACAAAAGGAATTGCGTGAAGGATGCATAGGTCACAAAAAATATCGAGAAGGAAATGGGTAAGGGATGCATAGAGTGAGAGTAGCAACGCTGAGCCTAAGTGTAAAACACAGTCAGGGTGATGACATCCATCATTGCACAGGAAGAAAGGAAGCACTACCACTCCTTGAGATAAAAATCAGGGTTTCTTTAGACTATGTCGTTCATTAAGGTAAAGGAAAAACTTGTTGCTCTAAATCACAGTCATTCATTAAGACACAAAAATACTATCTTCCTTACTATTTAAAATTCATTGTGTGTGATTTGAATTTTCAATAGAAAGTTTCATATAAAATATCTGAATTTATTATTATTGCAATTTAAGAGGTGCCGACTTGCAATTTGTATTGCAGAAAGTTTTCGAGAAAAAATTCGTTTGCCAACACCTGGCCTAAATCAAGGCTAAATGGATATCCATCATCCCACGCTAATAGTAAGCATAAGTGGCTCCGTAAACGAATACTCCTTCCATTACAAGTTCCACCACTATTATATAGACCATTAATATTGCATATATATATATATATATATGGTGGTTGTCCATTAAAACTGTTATCAACAGAAGCCTATCAGAGATATCAATAATGCTGTTAAAAAAATCACTTCAAGAATGCTAACAAAATGTAAGAAAATGTCATCCAACACGGACCCATAATACCTATTTAACAATGCCTCGACAATGCTGTCAATGTCCAACTCTATATGTATAACATTGATCCCTTAAAGGTAGAGTTGCAGTCATCCTAGGTAACACACTGTCTAAAATTATCTAGATCTAAAAGCAGTCTAAAACACATTAAAGTAAGAGGTAAATTAGTGTAATGTCCAAGTTGTTGTCTTGTGTTAATTCTGGATCTAACCATGATATGATGTTCATTAATACAAGACAATTTCTATGTAACAAGCCAGAACAACGCCAAGGATTAAAATCATGGCCAACAATAAAATTTAAGGGGAT
>SNQJ01S0158274.1:0-22026 GCA_010110895.2 Picea sitchensis
GGATGAGTCACAGCAGACATTTGAGAAAATGAAGGAGGTTATGAGCACATGCCTTGTTCTATCTCTTCCGGATTTCTCTCGACCATTTGTCTTAGAGTGCGATGCATCAGAGGTGGGGATTGGAGCAGTTTTGATGCAGGGAGGCCATCCCATTGTGTTCGAGAGCAGGAATCTCAACAATTCAGATAGACTCTACTCGATTTACGACAAGGAAATGCTGGAAATCATGCATGCATTAACCAAATTCATGCAGTATCTGGTGGGTAGCAGATTTGTAGTGAAGATGGATTGGGGTGGATGTTATTGGCATGCAATGTCATGTATAATATTCATCCTCATGAGAGCCTTTGTAGAGGGAGCGCTTAGGAAATGAGATCAGAGATACCCCTTCCTTGGCACTATGTCTTTCCAAACCCCTGCTTGCTTTTTTCTTTATAGCTTTAACCTCTTATGGCTTTTAACATTTAACTTCCTTTCATAAGATATGCACTCATTGCATAGCACTTGGGGCAGTGGCTTCTTAGCGAGGGGGTAGAGCTCATGCTTCTTTATTTTCTTGGTTTTTAATGCTTTTCTTTTCTTGTTTGTTTCTTTCACCCCGCATTTTGAATTGGAGTTTTTTCTCTTTCTATTTCATTTTTTGAAAAGTTGCATCAACCTCGAGCTTTCTAGCCCCTTCTTCTCATGGGATTATGAGGCATAGAACTTTTTGGGGTACATGTAACACCCAACCCCAAAAAAGGACAACGAATATGTGACAAATGGAATGTGTTATTTGTGATGAGGGATATGGACACGTTACCCCCATCAAGGCCCCCCAGTAGTACAAATTTTCCCAAGCATGACAATACTTGACTAGAAAATGATAATGACCACCAAGGTGAGACAAGGAAAAAAGCATAACTCCAAAGCATCATGATTCATTATCCAAATCTTTAATCAACCCATGATCACCATTTCCATGCCTCAAGTATTAACATTATCACTCAATATGAAGTGTCAGAACAATGTACCTATGTATGAATTCACCATATCATACGAGTGAACTAAGTTGAGCATGGATGGAAGGCATCTGCGAGCAACTATCTGTGGAGAGTCTGGAACATCAACATCAGATATGTTGTCGGAAATGTGAATGATGGAGAAAAAAAAATCTCCTCTAGTTACCCTTGAAGCGGGGGGGTAACAAACATCAAGTGGTATTTTTCATGTGCAACTTTTGTCATGTGGGAAGTTTGTGATGGACATGTTCATCCTCATTCAATGTCATATAGTATAAAGAACATATCATCAAATATCCTTACACTTTGAGTAGGTTGCATTGCACGCTAACTTGCTTGTATTCTATATTGTATAAGGTGTTTAGGGTATAACAAGGGACAATCAATAATAGAAAGAAGAAAATTAACTACCAAAATATTATGCATCTTCAATGATCAATTACAAAGTAGGTGTCAATTCTATATTGTAGACCTATTCCTATTTAAACCTGTCACCTTTAAGGAATTGTACAAGTTTGGAATTCTAAAGTCACTATTGTTTACATATTCCTTATTCTCCCAAGCAATTCTAGATTCCTTTTTGTTGTATTTGGTAGGTTTTAAATCATCTCACCTTCTCTACTCATATTGTATCCGCTAACCTAAATTGGTTTAAACATACAAACCTAAATTGAACTATCACCATACCTAACTATTAAGCTTTGTTTAAATACTCAAAAGTACTAATGAATTGAAGGTATTTGTTCTCCTTATATCTACTGTACTATCAATTCACTTCATGTGTGATGACTTAAATAAAAATGATCTATATATAGCACCTACTTTTCCTTTGGGATAGTTTGACTCTTGCACTAAGAGTTGAACCATATTTGCAAATAATTGAATTCATTGACAAACCGTGATGTTTATAAGTAGGATGATTGTGATAATTATTGCATTTCTTATTAATGAAATCGTAAACATCAACTACATGTATTCTATTTGTTTCAAACAACTTTCTTTAAAAAATTTAAAATGCATATTATATTGCAATAATAAACATATTATTACATCAAGAAATACGATAATCAGACATCTTCTTACACTATTGTATTTGGTAATTATTTTCAACAGGTTGCTCCACCAATTGAATGATATCAATTTATTGTTCTTTTGGCCTTCTTTCATTTATCATGTTTTAAATTACAATTAAGTATCTGAAGTTTCGACAAGTTGCTCCATCAATTTAATGATATCAATTTATTGTTCTTTTGACCTTCTTTCGTTTACCATCTTTTAAGTTACAATTAAGTATTTGAAGTTTTGGTTTTGTAATTGTATATTTGGTTATGACCAAGTTATTAAAACTAATTTATACTTTTGTTAACTAAAATGTGTTTCAGTTCATGGATTTTTGGCTATCTTTTATGGCCGTTGTTGCTACCTTCATTTACATGTCTGCAATGGATGAAAAAACAAAGTTGGCGGTTCATGCAAGTGTTGCCATTATCACAGCCCTTATTGCTGTGAATGGTCCTACCAGGTATTATGATGATTGTTAATGAATGGCATCATTATTAACCTTAAGAAAGATGTTTGGATTTGCTTGCCAAGACAATTTATTGTCATCTAATGAATTGATGATTTGTATTTACTTTGTAGGTCAATCAACGTTATTCTTGTTGTAATTATTGGTATCCTCGGACTTCTTTTCGGCTGGATGGTAGAACTTTCTAGAGGAGATCAAATCACCAATTTGCATTCTTATTTCAATTCATCAATCCATCAAAGGTTTGTATTCTTCCTTTTGGTGTATTGGCCAAAGTGCTGCCAAACACAGTTATATTAAAGAAAAGTAAGTTTTTCCACATGTGTGAAATATGAAGACTAGTTCCCATAATTATTTAGTTAATTCAAGGGAAATAAAATTGTAAGGCACCAATTTTGAGACCCTTGCTTGTATTGTGAAAAGTGTGAAATATCTATTGTACAAGTTGCAACTCAAAACATGGGTTTTGTATGATGGGTTTCGATTTGGGTTTCTGGTGATTTAAATATTGTATTTTCAGCAACAACATTACAACAAGCAAAGCTTCCATTTCAAAAAAACAGGAAATGCAACATTTCAAAAGGATGATCCTTGCGGGCACTGCTCTTGTTCTTCTCATTTTTCCAGTCATCTTAGCTTTTACATATTGTACATGGGTTTCCAAGAGTTATTCAAGTCTAGTGCTTCCACCATCCCAACCTCGAGCACTGTGAAAACAATCAGATAGTAGTGACTTGGATTGGGTATTAAATGTTTGAATAAATTCCTATTTGATAACCTTCTTAATCTGAAATATGAAGAAATTCCTATAGTGTTTTTCAACATGGCTGTAAAAATCTGCAAAACCTATTGACAAGGGAATGCCTTTTGTGTTTTAACATAATCATCATTAACAAGAAATATGAGGAAGAAAAGATGCTATTGAGATAGTTCTCACTTAATCTTCCTAAAGATAAACTTCATTTTGCTCACATCTAGCAGCCAATAATGGAATGTCACTCGGCCCTTTTTTAAATTGCTCGAGCTTTTTCAGAATTGGTACGTGTAAGGGTTGTGCATAATACTCTATAGTATAGCTTGTTACGCTTGCAAGCTTGAAGCAGCTACAAATGTTTATGGTGAACTCTAAAATTTTAATATTTCTTATATATATATATATACACACACACGTTATTGTCGTTCCCTGAAAAATTTGGGGGTGTGCTCTAGCCATCTCGAGGATGCATCCCCACATACCTGTCGTTCTCTCGTCTCGAAAACCATTACAACATAGATATTTACCTCTACTCTCAATGGGTTTCTTTCTTCTANTTCGAACAATGTGTTGGCTCTACTATCACAAAATCTAGCACTTCTGCAAAGCCTTCTGTAATGTCCCCATTTTGGGACATTATAACATTACAACATTTCAAAGTGTTATGCCTACCCGAGTAGCCAGATAGGGGTGACAGAGAGTTCGGGAGATATTGAGGGGTTTATTTGGGACCTGTTATCGCACAGTTTGTAGCTAGGTCAAATGGCTAGAAGGTATAGGCCAAACTGGCGTAACATGAACCTTCCCCACCCAATGTCACCGCAATGGGGAGGTTCTTTCTATTCAGGGAGGTTAGCCCAGGGGAGACGTCCTCGGTAACCTGGGGTTTTGAAGAGGCAAAGATATAAAGGTTAAGGTCAAAGTCCCTCCTCACAGGTTACCACCAAGGTCAGATAGTCCGGCTAATCAGCCAATAAAGAAGCGTATGCCCAATTGAAAACACCTGCCCGAAACAAGACAACAACAATACAATATATATACAGGCTATAATTCAATGGGTTAGTACTTCATCTAACTATCTGACATCAATATGTAAGCAATGTGAAACAGCAGATATTAATGAGATCAACGTTTTATCAATATAGCAATGGAAAAAGTATCAATTCACCAATAACTATTGAGATGATGTAGCTAACAATGTATTTAATCAATCATTTACTCAATAAATGCTTTCAACCATCATCTAATTGCTTATCATCAAAAGGTGCTGCGTCAAGATGGAATAACCAAGTGTGACGTCAGCCTAGTTAGGGTTAGCTAGTTAGTTAGGGTTTCAAATTTAAAAGTTTTAAGAGATTGTTTGAGCACTATCACTTCAACGTTGTGTGTCTAAGATCAGTGCCTATGGGTAGATGGAGTCAATTAAGGAGAGGGAACAAAGTTGAAGGAATAAAGGCTAAGGACAAGAGGGAAGGGTTCTAGGGTGCTGCAATGGCAGGGCCCTAGAATCAAAACCCTAGGGGAAAGAGGCTCACTCCGGTGTTTCTTAAGCAAGGCCTCGTGCTCTTTCCTCCTTCCTTAGGTCAAACTTGGCATAAGCAATGGCATAAAAGATAAGTCAAAACAAAAGGACAGGGGTGAGGGTATTTATTGGCAGGAGCTGTCACGCAAACCCTAGAGATGGATGCCCTAGGTATAGATGAGAAGCCCTGGGCACAGGACATCACCTCCCTTTAACCTTTAAAAAGCAATTAGCACAAAGGGAAGAAGTGAAAGGAGTGTAGCAAAGTCTAGGCTCTATCTACTGTGCTTCAATGGCTAGATATTTCTCTCTAAGGGGAGATGAAACAAGGACATGCCCATGTGCTTGTCACCTAGGGTTTTAAAATCAACAAATTTATAAGTAAATGCAAAATTATAACTTTAACCATTCAATTAGAAAGTTTTGCAAGAAAAACACTTTGCTATCATGATGAAAGCATATGCAAACCCTAGTTGTAAACCTTCCTTCAAAGAGAATGCCAAACATGCCAAGAAAATCCTTCATCAACAAATTATTTTCCACTTTAAAGAGACCAAATGCCAAGTAGGATTGCAAAAATTAGACCCTCCACAAAGGTGAGTTGTGTTGTGTGCTTCAAGTATGAGGAGAAAACATCTCGATATATAGTGTATTATGACCTATAATTAAAAATTAGGTCATCAAAATAGTCGACAAGGATGACAAACCAAAATCATCTTGTTTTTTACATTAAATGCTAAGAAAAGACCTAAATGAGCAAAAGTGGGGCGTCAAACTGACCCACTGAAGAGGCGTTGGGCAGCACCCCAGGGCCTGATCCAGAGCATCAGTCAGCATTGGCCTTCTGGGCTCCTCCAGTACCACCGTGCCGGTAGCCACATCCTGCGTTCAAAGTTGTCAAGGCCTCCTGGTGACGTCTTGGTCATCAAAGGGAAATGCTCTATTTGAGAAGGGTCAACCCCCCTAGGTACGGGCTCGGTAAAAGTGTCTGGATGGAATGTCATGCTTCTTCTCATGTGCAGAGCTCAACCAATCACTGTCCCGTCTCTGCCCCTTGATGGGGTCCCAACAACCATCTGATGGGCTCTTAGGCCCATGGAATCCGAGCTAATCATCTCCCCATGGCATACACGTTCAAGTACTGTCGTCGAACGTAGTCCTGCACATCAAAACTTAGCCCTCCATGGGCTCATTAGTCCGGGGGATCGCCACTTGATAGCAATCCGTTTATCATTAATTTTATCAAACATGCATAAAACCCTCGATATATCAATCAATAGCTCAAGACATTCTGATGACCTATTACAAGGTGAAGAAAAGACAAAGAGCACCCACAGCTGGGCTGACATCCATAGAAAAGAGTCTCCGGAGGAATGCCTTTATTGCTCTATTCGATTTAGCTAGTTGGGTTGTAATTAGAAGGATAAAGGTCAAGCTACAACGAGGGGACTACACCCAATGTCACCACAGCGGGGGAGGTCCTTTCTATTTAGAGGTGGCTAAACCAAAGGCGTCCACGGCGAAATATACGGGTTTGAAAGGAAAGGAAATCAAAGAGTTAAAGGCTAGTTTCCCCTTCATGAACTACATGGAAGATAGTCAAATAAAGAATAACCTGAGAAAAGGCACCTTCTTGTGAGACAAGACAACAATGAAACTAGTACTGCAATAATGGTTAATGCTTCATAAATCAATGACTATCCATATATGAGAGCATGTCACAGTAAATATTAATGAAGTCAATGTTTATAAAATAAAAAAATAGCAATATAATGTACTTGTGATAAATGCTAGAATAATATAGCATCTAGTGAAAATGATCAATCCTGTAGGAATTAAATCAATACATTAAATGTCATTAATTTCTCATATATATAACAATGAATTTTGCGTCAATATCCTAAAGGTGACGTCGACTTCTTTTAGGGTTAGTATGTTAAGCAATGCAATAGACAAAGAAGGTCAACGTTTCACTAATTAGCCATTGAAAATTACCAATTCATCAATATCTATCCTTGAGTTGACCAAACCAACAGTATTATCAATCAAAAATAGCTCAATAAATGCTTGATGTCATCATTAATTCTTGAGTTAAGAGGGCTTCTTGTCGGTGTGGTAGCCCTAGTTAGTGGCGTTAGGGTTGATTAGGGTTTCAAAATTTGAGAGTTTGAGAGATGATTTTTCAACAAGCTCAATGTTGGAGAGAAAACCCGGTGCCTTAGGGTAATATGGAGTCAAAAGTGAAGGACAAAATCTCGGGAGATGGTAAAAGTAGAAGGTTGAGTTCTATGGTGGCACATATTAGGGGCCTCAAAGAATGAACCCTAGGGGAGAGAGGCTCACTAGGGTGTTGCTTAAGCAAGGCCTCATTAACCAAACCTCTTTCCTAAATGCTCTTAACCCAAGCATTTAGCTTCAAAGAATACCGTCTAAGGGAAAAGTATTTGCAAAGAACAGGCTTTTTTCAAACCCTAGGAGGTTAAAAGCCTAGGTGTAGAATTAACTAGGCCTGAATCTCTCTATTCAACCTATACTTTGATGCTAACTTAGAAAAAGGATAATTAGAAGTGTAGCAGTAAGCTAGGCTATATCTCCCTTCATCAATGGCTAAAACAATTTCTCAAGCATGGGGACATTAACAATGACCTACTAGTGTTTTCTCCCTAGGGTTTCAAAGATTTAGCAATACAATAGCAATGATACTGGCAAATAAGAAATTAAGCCTACAACCATTCATTTAAAGTTTTTTGAAGAGATTAAAACACAAATCATGAAGGCAATCAAACCCTAAGTTGTAAACTTCAGCAGAGAAACACCCATGAAATCATGAAGAATCCTCCAACAAGAGTTTAAACCTCATACCAAGACCAAGATACCAAACCAAAATACTAAAGAGTTGATCTCTCCGAGAGTGAGGTTGTGTCATATTTAAGTGAATAAGCGTCCTCTATTTATATGATAAAACCTTTCAATTAAAATTAAGGGTCATTAAAACTTGATCAATAGAAATTTTGACTATGAGTTCTTGTTTTTACATTAATTTTGCTAATAAAAGCGTCATAATCTTGTGAACAAAGAGGGCGTCAAAAGCCCTTTTGAGGAGGCGTTGTACTTACACAGGCAAATATAGCATCCAGTCAAGCGTTGGCCCTTCAGTTTCCTCAGCACTCTGCGATTGCCAAATGACTATCGACGCTTTGCTGCCACCGCGGCTCCGGACAATGTCCATCTCGGTGTGATGTCCTGTTCATCAAAGGCAAACGTTCCATCTAGGTGGGTGATTCCCCCTAGGCAGACTCTGCTTGAGGAGTGTCTACAGGTGGGCATTCCCTTCTTTCTTCTGTTACAATGGCTCTCATCATGCTTGTCACGCCTCTGTAATCCCAACAGAAAACCATCTGATGGGCTCTTAATCCCCATGGAATGCAGAGATAATCATATCCCCATTGTCATAGGTCCCTTTGGTACTTATCCGTCCCAGGTATGGTCCTTCATCAAAATCTAACATTGAAATAATGTAGCTGAAGAGCGTTCTTATTATTTTACATTGTTATTGGATTAAATCCCCATTGTGGATTAATCATGTCATTATTATTGACACTTGTTATTAGGTTAATCCCGTGAGGATTAACCAAATTGATATTAATATAAGGATCAAATCCTTTTTCTTGGATTGGTCCTTGATTGATTATAATGTAAGAATAGAAATGTTGAGTTATAATGAAAGGGCGATTTAATTAAAAGTGGATTTACCCACCCAATGAGAGGTCGACTGTAAGATGGTGACTCTTCACAGCACAGTTAGTATAATAAACAAAAGAACTAGCCTCACTTCTAACACACTTCACTTACTCATTCTCTTATGAGACAGGATTGACATTTCAAATTGGTGAGAGGAGAAGAAGGGTAATTAGGCGCATCTCTTCCAGAGGATTCTGTATTGGTTGAGTTATCTCTCTTGAACTTTTGATAGTATTTATGATAAGGAAGTTTTCTTTGGGTTTTCTCCCTAGAGAGGGTTCCCGAGGATAAATGTTGTGTCCATGTGATTGTATGTCTTTCGATGATCTTGTGCTTATTATGCTCTTATCTTTATGAAATGCAAGAACTATAATAATAGCATAAACATTAACAGCTAAAAGCCTCCATGTCTCATCGGTCCTGGGGATCATCTCAATGTCAATCATATTTCATCCCATTAAATTTATCAAATATTTATGCATAAAAATCCTAGCATATCATCTAATAGCTCAAGACATTACAGCTGATCTACTATACCAAGAAGTTGAAGAAATAAATGACAACCTATTGAACCCGGTATCCACGGAAAATGAGGAGTTTCCACTGGAGATCATTCAAGCCATGTACATGATGGTATGGTCTAAGGATGTCCAGGTCATGATAAGACCGGGGGTAGGTGTTGTCCGTGGGTGTCTCTATAGGAGGTGAGTTGTACCCATCATGGATCGCTTTTTCCAAAGCCCTTTTATTGCTTTATTCTTTATTTATTGCTTTTCTTTCTTTTTTTTTACTTCAGGAATACGACCCGAGGAGGACCTTGTAGGCGTGGTGACCAGTATGATGTTACCTTGGTATTTTCCTTGAAATGAGAAAGATGTTTCGTGATGGGACCCCCTTTCCCTTAGCCACATGCAACCAAAGGTCATTGCCGGCATTAGTAACGGATAGCTAAGCGTGTCATCTTGCTAGATACCTATGAACACTAATGGTGACTCGTGATGAGACCTCCCCATCACCTCTTAGTTGGTCTTGTTTTATTATTTTCTTAGGGTCCTTTTGTTTCTTATCGAGAGGCCTTTGTGCCTTCTACAAGGGGATACTGTGAGGCGTCTCTAGGTTTATTTCCTATGGCTTTTATCTTTTGTTGCTTTTTACCCCTGGGCACTTTAGCCCTTCTTTCCCACCAAGGACAAGTGCCAACCCTCAAAGGTGTAAATGGTAGGACTAGAATGGGATGGATGTATAGATAAGATGTAAAGTGATATTAGAATGGTGGGGCTGAATGATGGCTCACATAAATCCCCTAGTGGCTAACAAAACCCATAAATACAAGCTTGCTCGGTCACCCCATTAATCCCCAACCATAATGGTCCAAATTATGGATTGGAGTGTAAGATCAGCGGTTATTCGATAACAGGAACTTTACAGTACATATATAAGAAAGTTATAACGATCAAACATGACACATACCATGACCACCTTGGACCAATTACCTCAGCATGGGGCAAAATTCTTCTCTGATGCAAGTCAAGCCGATGGTGATGGGCTGCCCTCTCTGCTAACAAGACAAGACAATCGAAGAAGAAGAAGGATGGGCACTCCAGGTCCATGCTTTCAGTCAATCTCACTCTCGTTACTCCATGTCTAGGACTTGTGGGCCTCGAGACATGATCTCCTAAGTTATCCCTAAGTCGGGGGTCGCGGTACCATCAAACCATCTAAAACAAGGTGATGATGTGGTCAAAGGGGATGTCGGACATGCGGGTAGAAATTGAAAAACCGAGGACCATGATGATGTAACTGTGGGTGCCTTTTACAGAAGCGGTACGAATCATGGATGCACGATTCTTTCAAGCCTTGTTGCTTTTTTTTTCTTTTCTTTATTGTTTTCTTTTTATTTAGTCCACAACTTGGGATAGCTGCCTTGGCGTGGTGACAGGCGGCTTGATGTTACCCACAAGCACTTTCTGGAGATGATAAAGGGTAACCATTGATGAGACACCCTTTCCCTTGACCATACAACCAAAGGTCCTTGCCTTGGCATGGTAGCAGATAATGGCAATCATCTTGCTAGGTACTGTTATAGCTGGTTATAGGACTGAGTTTAGTAGCTTGGAGGAAAGACTCAAGTAAATAACTTGGAGCTTCCCCACCCTTTGTCACCTCGATGGGGAGCTCTTTCTATTCGAGGTGGCTAAAACAATAATCCCAAGGGAAGCGTCCCTAGTAATGGGGTTACGAAGGTCTTTAAGGTTTAAAAGATAAAGATGAGGGTTTCCTTTCAAAAATTATTGCCAAGAGAGATAGTCAAGGACTGAAGGTATTCCCTTTGAGAGAAAGGCACTTGTTTGCGAGAAAAGGCAAATAAAGCTAAAACGTGCAAGCAGTGGTTTGTACTTCAATTGCTAATGACTATCTTCAATATATATGGTATGATAAAATGTAATTATTAGCGAAAGTTAATGATTGCTAAACAAGACAAGCTGGCTTATAATGCTTACAACCAATAAATACAAGACCTTGCATCCAATGTACAAAATCAATCCTTATGTTCTCGCAATGCATTAAATATGCTCATATATATAAATATTGTTGTTGCTTAGCGTCAACATGCTACAAAGGTGGCGTCAACCCTAGTTCAAGTTAGTTCAGAGAGCTATTGAGGAAGTGGTTTTGCAAACTAAACCAATGAAATGTTCTGCGTCATTGTTGCCAATTGCTAGGTGACAAGGCCACAATGTTCTATACCAAACAAGAGATCAAATAAGCATGACGTCACTAGCTAGTTAAAGTTAGTAAGTTGCTAGGGTTAGCTAGGGTTTAATTTAAAGAGAATTTTGAAGATTACATTTTGGGCCACTATAGACTCAACGTCGCAATTTTAGACTAGTGCCTTGGGCATGAGTCAAGAGAGGCTAAAGGCTTGGAAGATTTAAACCTAAGGGGCCGAGGAGAGTTAGGCTTAATGGTGTCACTTGGCCGGGGGCCACAAAGTCAAAGCCCTAAGGGGGGGAGGCTCATTACGGTGTAGCTAAAACTAGGCCTCATGTCTCTCCTCTTTCCTTAAGACTCTTTGGCAAAAGCAGCTAGCTATAAAACATAAATATAAGGGATGAAAAGTGTTGTTTGGAGCCAAGGATTTTCAAACCTTAAGAGTCAAAACCCTAGGTGCTTATTAAAAGTCAATTAGGCCTAGGGGCGTCTTCACTTTCTTCAATCTATGTTTCAAACTAACTCCAAAGAAAGAAAGATTAGTGTAGCAATGGCTAGGCCTATCCTTCTAAATCAGGATAAGCTAAATAAGTTCTTGTCATGGGGACCTTCGAAGCAAGGACCTACTTGTGTGCTTGCTTCCTAGAGTTTAATGATAAAGCAAAATAGTAACAATGTAACCATAAAGTAAGATATTCTACCTACAACCATTCAATCCAAGAGTTTTGCATGAAGAATATACTTACAAATCAATGAAGAGCCAAATCAAACCCTAGATTTGTATACCTTCCAATACTGATAAAAACACCATATGCATGCGAAAAATGATCCTCCTCAAGCGTAGCGCCTCAACTCCAAAGACTAGATAACAAGAGACAAAAGACTAAAAAAAGTCTCTCACAAGAGAGTGAGTTGTGTTCTATCAAAATGAGGCTCAACGTCCTCTGATTTATACCATCAAAATGACCTTTAATTAACAAATAGGTCATTAAAGGAAACAATGAAATAGGCTTTGAAGCTTAACAATATTCCATTATTTGTCACATTAAATGCTAAAATGTCCAAATTATGAGCCTAAAGGGCGTCGGGCCCCTCGGGGAGGCAGATTGGCCCTTTTTGGGCATCATTGGCAGTCGGAGGCAAAGCGTTGGCCCTCACGGGGCTCTGCCCAGCCACCTGCAGTGCCAGAGGAAATAGTCTGACCGCGACGCCACGTGCTCGGAAATCATCGGCCACGCCACTGGGTGGCGTCACGATCCATCAGAAGCCATCATCCCATCTCTGAGGGGTGATCCCCTTATGTCGATCTCTGTCAAAGTGTCTGGTGAGAGGCGTCATACGTCTTCTTCATCTGAGGATCATCCATGGCGTTGTCTGCCTGCCTTATCCGGCCATGGAAGTCAGAGCTAATCATCTCCCCATATGTCACCGGTCCTGCAGTACATCAACGGTATGGACCGCATCAAGACTTCATATCCATGGGCTCATCAGTCCTAGGAATCATAGCAGTAAAAATCATATTTCATCATTAAAATTATCAAATATAGCAGCGAAATCCCTAACATGTCGTCCCCAAAATCAAAGGATATTACAGATCTACTATACATTCAAGGAAGCAAATGAACAACTATTAGGCCTAATACCCACAAAGTAGGAAGTTTCTCGAGAAGATCATTCAAGCCATGTTTTATACGATTGATATGGTTTTAGGGATGTCTAGTCATAAGTAAGACCAAGGCGGGTGATATTATACGTGGGTGCCTTTGTAGGAAGCAAGCTGTACCCGTCATGGATACATTTTTTCCAAGCCCTTTATTGCCTTCTTTTCTTTTATTGCTTTCTTTCTTTTTACTTCAAAGGAATTCGACCCGGAGGACAGCACTTGGCAGGTGGCCAGGCGGCAATTACCCTTGGTATCTTGAAATGATAAAATTTCATTGAAGACCCCCTTTCCTTTATTAGCTACAACCCAAAGGTGCTATACAGCAGTGACGAGATAGTGGCAATGTCATCCCGCCAAATACCTATGAAAGACATAATGGAATTGACTTGTGATGATGAAACCTCCCAAATCCTCTACTTGGTTGGAGTCTTGTTTTATTTAATTTTCTTAGGTCCCTTTAGTTTCTTATCGAGAGAGCTTTTTATTGCCTTCTCAGCAGGATCCCCGAGTGAAGCATCTCTAGGTTTATTTCCACATGGCTTTTGCTCTTTTTACCCGGTTGCTTTTACCCACAGGCCTTGTTATATACGGTTTGTAGGAAGGTCCAAAGGGCTTGAGTCGAGGCTTGAAGCCCGTGTGAGGCTTCCTACCCTTTGTCACTGTCGCCTAGATGGGGAGCTCTTTCTATTTAGGAGGGCAAGTCAAGGGAGACGTCCCTAAGGCAATGGGGTGAAGAGGCTAAAGGATAAAGGCCAAGTCAGGAAAACCCCTTCCACAGATTCTTTGCTTAAGAGAGGATAGTCAAGGAGATAAAACCCACTGACTGATGCACTGTTTGCGAGACAAAACAAAGAAAACTAGAATGTGCTTACAGTGGGTTAGTACTTCATGAAAATCAATGACTATATTCAGAAATGAATATGAGCAATGATCAAAGGCAATTGTTGGCCAGTCAATGATTGCTAAGCAAGAATAAATAGCTTGTATCACTCCTTCAACAAGCATAAAGGTAACAAGCATTCAATGTTCAATATTAGAGACCTTGTGATGCGTCTTCGATACCAGTAAACATACTTGAAATACGGCTCATATATATAATGTTCTTTGCGTCCTCTATATCTTTATTTGCTACACTAGGTATGACGTCGGCTTTAATTGATAGACCAAATATTGATGACCAAAGGCACAACGTTTTACCAAATGACTTTACAAATGTAACCAATAGCTCCAAACCAATCAAAGAAAAGTGTCCAAAGTCAAAGCGTTAAGGTCTAAGCAAGAGTTTTGACAAGGGATGACGTCACTGCTATATAATTCTTGTTGTGTCTGCTTGGTTAGCTAGCCAAAGGGGGCGTTTTGACAAATTCAACCCGTGAGAAGAGACATTCAACTACGGCTATGACCAGGGAGACTAGGCCGCTTTTCTATCAATGGAAGTTAAAATCAGCCAGGCGTCAGCTTCTTAGGGTTAGTTCAAGAATAGATAGGGTTAAATAGCTAGGTTAGTTAGAGTTTGCAATTTAAGTAGTTTGAGAAATTTTAAGGCATAACAAGCTTGAATCATTCCTAGACTAGTGCCTTGGGTTCATGGAGTCAACTTCAAGTGACTAATGGTTTAGGGGGACTCAAACTCAAAGACAGAGAGTTAGGGTTTGGTGGTGTTGCTCTTAGAGACCACCAGCCTAAACTCTAGAAGAAAAAATTGCCTAGGTGTGGCTAAAGCTAGGCCTAGAGACTTACCCCTCTCCTTGAGACTTTCTTGTCAAGCAGCTGGCTAGAGCATGAATCTAGGGCTGAAAGGATTTGCTCAACACAAGGCTTCTCATAAACCCTAGAGTAAACCCTAGGTGTAAAAGCTCAATTGGGCCTAGGAGGCCTTCTTTCTTCAATCTATGCTCTAAACTAGCACAAGACAAGAGATGGCTAGTGTAGCTGTTCAGAGCTAAACCCAACTTCTAGTCCAATGGCTATAAGCTCGTAACTATGGGACATAAAATATGACCTACTTGTGTGTTGGCTCCTAGGGTTTGAAGATTAAGCAAATAACAAGATGACAACAAATGCAAATGTTAAACAACAATGGGCCTCCAAAGTTTTATTGAAAAGAACACTTACAAGATCATGAAGGCATTAACCATTCCCTGGTTGTAAACCTTCCAATAGCATGAAACACCACTTTGCCAAAAAATAATCGCACTCCCAAGAGGTTAGCTACACTCCAGAGACAGAAACCAAGAAACAGAGACTAAGTATCACTCTCAGAAGTAAGAGAGCTTTGAGTTATGTGCATGATCCAAAAGAGGGGAAAACATCCTGTATTTATACAATACTTTGACCTTTGAATTACAAATGGAGTCAATGGAAATATAATGAACAAGGCTAGCAGTTCCATTATCGATTATTTGTCACTTTTACATGCTAAATGCAATAATGAGCAGAAAAATCAATCAGCCCTAAAGGAAGACGTTGGCCTTTTGAACTGACCAACCATCGATAAGCAAAGCGTTGCCCTTCACGGGGCTCCCGGTAACTTGTGTATCTGCATTGCCAAACAAGCCCGACATGGCTGCCACGTGCCCCTGAAATCGTCCATCCTTACGGTGGTGTCTGATCCAACCAAGTCGGCGTCCCATCTGTGAGGTTGATCCCCATAGAGCCATGATCTATGCCAGCGTCACGATGAGGAAAGTCCTTCTTCTTCTCACATGCAAGGGGCTCGTCATAACTCTGTCACGCCTCTGCCATCCCAGCGTCATCGATGGGCTCTTATTATGGAGGTCGAGCTAATCATCTCCCATGTGCACCAATCCTCTGGAACCTGTCCGCCGAGCATGGTCCACCGTCCTGCACATCAAAAGCTACGCCCTCCAGGGGCTCACCGGTCCTAGACATCATAGCAATGAAATACATTTCATCATTAAATTTATCAAATATATGCATAACATCCTAACAAATCTTCTAAGAGCTCAAGACCCTACAAACCCGCTATACAAAGCCAAAGCGACCAAAGGGAGGCAACCTCTTGGAGGCTAATACTCACAAGAAATGGAGAGTTCATGAGGGTTATTCAAACCATGTAGTATGATGTAGTTTTAAGGATATCTAGTCATAGTCAGACCTAAATTTGGTGTCGTCACGTAGATTTTTGCTTGTAGGAGGCCCGGTATGCTGTCATGGATGCACTTTTTCCAGAAGCCCTTATTGCCTTATCTTTCTTTGGCATTTTGCTACAAGCCTTGCCAGCCGAAGAGGACAACGCCTTGGCTTGGTGTCCAGAGATGACAGCGTTACCACTAGTATCTTGATAGGGAGGTTGGCTCGTGATGAGACCCCCTTCCTTTGGCCATGGGACCAAAGGAGCCCAACCTTACTGATTTGGTGACTAGATGGTGGCAATGTCATGCAGCTAAATACCTATGAACTTATAATTGGTTGGCTCGTGTTGAGACCTCCCATCCCTCTTGGTTAGGAGTCTTGCACTTAATTATTATCATTTCTTAGGGTCCCTGGTTTTCTTATGAGAGGCTTTTTTGGCCCACTTCGGGGATCCCACAGGCATCTCTGTTTTAATTTCCTATGGCTTTTATCTTTTACCGGTTGCTTTTACCTCTTGGGCCCTTTATAGCCCCTTCTTCCCACAAGACAAGATAATGCCGGCGGTCATCCTAATGTGGCGGAACTAGGGAAAGGATGGATAAGGCGGGGTTTTAAGATGAAAAGAAGTGAGATAATATGAGGGGAAGCGGACGATGGTTCTTTAGAGCCTTTGGTAGCTATGAAACCCCGCAGATACCAACTTTCATGAGAAACTGCAATCAATCACACCCCAATGGTGATTGATGATTCAGTGTAAGATCCCGGCCGGTCCATCCCAGTACGAGATCTATTTTTATAAGAGGTCACTTGTGATCAAGTGACGACACATACCATGATACCTCGGACCAATTCCTCATGGAGCAAGAGCCTTTTGATGCAAGCCCGGTAGGTAGTGATGGAGTGATGTGGCTGGCGGGGACAGAATTAAGGCTGAGGAAGACCTCGGGGTGCGTGCTCAGAATCAATGTCTGCTCGTGCTTTCCCGTGTCTGGGACCGTATTGGGCCTCGGGACTGATCTCCTAGATATCCTGAACATATCCGGGATAGCGGACCTTCCTGAGACAGAGGATGTAACCCTCAAGGTCATCCCTATTGGCAGGACATGGGAGAATGGGATGGATGGTATGAAGATAAATATGATGGATGGTGGGGTGGACGTGTCATAGATCCTTGGTGGCTAACCAGAACCCATGAATATCGACTTGCTAAGCCACCCAATCAAACACCCCAACAATGGTCCAGTGGGTGATGGATTGGTGTAATATCCAAGTAGTCATCGAAATGAAAGGAACCTAATGCATATATGAAGGTTTTAATAATCCAAATGTGACACATACCATGTACCTCGGACCAATTACCTCAATGGGCAAGGTCCTCTCGATCACCAGGCCAGTCGTTGGTGATGGAAGCCTCTTGTGACGGGACAAATCTGTGAAGGGTGAGATGGGCCCTCAGTTATGCTCAAGTCAATCAGCTCGATTGCTCAATTTTAGGATATGGGCCTCGAGACATGATCTCCTAGTTATCCCTGAATGTGGGGGATCTTGGTATGAACATAATAGGATGGCTCGTGATGGGACCCCAAATCCTCTTGGCTGGGAATCTTGTTTGTTATTTTTTCTTGGTCCCTCTTATTTCTTGTGAGGAAACTTTTATTGCCTTCAAAGGGGATCCACAGTGAGGCATCTCAAGTTTAATGCAAACTTTATCTTTTACCGGCTTAACACTATGCGGGCCTTTGGCCTTCTTCCCACGAGATAAGCTACAACCCCACAAACGGATCATCATAATGGGACTGAAAGTGAATGGGATGAGTGGGAGATAGTGTAAAGTGATGATGATATGATGGGAGCAGACAATCGCTCTGTTGACAACCCGGTACAACATGGAGTGGTCAATAGGTATTAATGAAGAGATCATCGATGGATGCCATGTTGTCAAGACCTTTGGTTCTCTGATGTTTGGCCCTAACACTTGTTTTTGTAATTGGAATTTCCATAGCGCCTAAGTGGGTTAATAATGTAATAATGACTGCATGGATCGTGTGTCTAAATTGGGTTACTGTAGGATGATTCCTTTGGGAGGAATTAGTTCCTTAGGGTTTTATCCTCCCGAGGATATCGTGGGTTTTCGATACTAGTTTCCTTGGAGTTTTCCTACTTCATATCCTCAAGTGGTGAGCAGTTCCTAGTGGGCTTATCTGTTTTAGTAACTATTAGAATTCCATTGTAAATGACCATACGAGACATCTTAGAAAGTTTATTGAATTGAGTGGTCTAAGGTTATTTTTTTAATTAATTAATTTTTAATTAAATTTTCCATAAGTTTGGAGTTTAATTGTTAATTAATTAATTATTTTTGAGCAATAATTATGGCTGGATCATGGACTTTTTGATGAGGTGTTGTGCTCCGAAATGGAATAGCACTTCATCCTTGGACCAAGTTTCCAGCTCGGTCGGATAGCTTCTTCATGGGTTAGTCACCTAGAGTGTCGGTCAGTCTAAAACGTGCAATTTAATTGCTGAAGTCAACATGGCAAAAATAGGAATTATAATAATGAGTTTAGAGGATGTGAAATGGTGGAATAAAGGTCAGAGAGAGACCCCCTAAGAATAAAATAACCCTCCCAACCTTCTCCAACCCATTCTAACCCCTTACACACCTTCTACACTAAAAAAAATAATGGCCCCCTAGGACAAGTGACGTTTTTCATTGGTGAAGGTTATTGTGACTTATTTGGGACCCCCTATCATGAGTTATGACTTCCTTTAACCCCACATCACCTCCTAGGATTGATCCCACTCCTTTTTTCATTGAATCCCTCATTCCTTCCTGTTTCACCCTCAGGAGGAGTTACCTTTCTAGAAATACAAATGTTTTAATTGTTTGAGACTCCTCCTTCATGGCATCTGATCCCAGACCTCCCACACCCTCTTTGCTTCCAGTCCAATGCCTCCTCGTTTTCTGCACCCTAGATCCTTTCAGGCCACAGATGGTGTTGCTAATATGAGATCTACTCCTCATTTGTGGTGGTGGACCTTGACTGAGATCCAAAGAGATGGTTTGCCTCAAGAATAAAATGAATCTCTTTCATATCTCAACTCTCATATCTTGGAGCTATTTTATACTTGATTTTCCTCTCTCTTGTCATTTCATTCATTCTCATTCATTCTTGCTCTAGGGTTTGAATTATTTCCTCTCCAGACCACTTTCTTTGGTAATATTTGGAAAGCTTTGGAGGACAACGAGAAGGGTAATGTGTGTGCTTGTCATTCTTATGCAATGGAGTTTCTACACCCTAGATCTAGCTTTCAAACCCTAGATGGTGTGCCCTAGCCTTGAGATCTACTCATTTGCTTGGTGGTGGACACTTGGCTTAGATCCAAGAGAGGTAGGTTTGCCTCTCCAAGTATAAATAGATCTCTTTTCTCTCTCTCAACTCACCATATCTTGAGCTATTGTTATGCTACTTGATTTTCCTCTCTCTCTTGTCATTTCATTCATTCTCATTTCATTCTTGCTCTAGGGTTTTGGAGTATTCCTCTCCAAGACTACTTTCTTTGGTAATAATATTTGGAAGCTTTAGAGGACAACAAGAAGGGTAATGTGTGTGCTTGTCATTCTTATGCAATGGAGGTAGTATTGTTCAATGTTGTTTCTTATTTCTTGCAACACTAGATCTTAGGTAAAGTGTTATCTAAGTAGGCTTGGTAGTGCGTATGCCTATTGGTCTATAGATCTTGATGTATGATTTAAATTGAAGTGTCGTTTATTATCATTGCATCAACGTATTGTCTTGTGTATGCTTGGGTTTGGAAGAATATTGCAGGTTCACCTTCAAAGTTTCATTGAGAACTCCTTCTAGAAGGGAAGGGTCACTTGAAGTTTTTCACACTCCAACTATCTAGATCTATTACCTTTCTCTTATTTTTCTGTACATCCATCTCATTTTCAGCTAACATATATTGGTTTAGATAGGTCAAAATACTTTTAAAATCCATATCTTGTCTTGTGGAAAGTTCTTGTCCCAAAAGGGCAAGGGTTTCCTTAACATTGTTTGGTTGTGTGTAGCCATCCTTGCAAGCAAAGCTTGCTGTTTTTACAGGTATATCAGATCTGGTTGGAGGCTCTTGGCTACCCCAAAGAGACACACACAACACTTCAAGACCCCTTGGGGGAGTTTGGTAGCTATCTCTAACCCCTTCTTGTCTTTTTCTAGCCTAGAAGTGCTTTTTTCCTCTTGTTTGCTTGTTTGTACAAGCTTAAGGTGTAAGAGGGGAAGTGGTACGGCCTCCCCTCTTCTTTAAGCTTGTGGGTAGGTAGGACATAGGCTAGATCTAGCTTTCCTTTCCATTTTTCTGTTTTTTTTTAGCTTGGCCACAAGGTTTAGAAGGTGAGGGCACCTTCTCAACCTTGACGTGGGTTTGCTTGATTAGCTTGTAAATTAGTTTGCTATTTGGTTTACTTTCTCTCTTGCTCATCTCTTGTTAGTTTGCCCTAATAACTAAGATCTAAAGAACACTTAATCTAACCAAGCTAAGATAAATTAATAACCTACCTAGTTGGGAGAGGAACCCCCCAAAGAGGTAAGGATAAGTGTTAATGCTTTATTTTTCATGTGATGTGGTTGATCTAATGGTTTAATATTCTCAATGCGTATGTTCTAGATCTAATCTCTCATCTTAAGCCCTTGGGGCAACACACTTAAGTCTTCTATTTGGATCTTGCTTATTTCATTTCTTTTCAAGCTCTTAATCTTTCTCTTAAGCACATGTTTTACTTTCATGCTTAATACATCTTAAAGTGCTTAATACATAAGTGGTTATTTTGTTCATTGCTTAATATCTATTGGTAGCCATGTCTTGGGCTTAAATCGTGTTGAATGGTTAACTTGGCAAACACTTAAATTTTCTTTTCTTCATCTCTTAAGGCAAGCTATTCTTGCCATTGATCTATTGTCTCTAATCAAACTTATGTTGATGTGCATGTGATATAATCTCTATTTCTTCAGCCATCTTTCTTATTTGCTTTATATGTGTTGATTCACTCATTGATTTAAGCTTAAGCAACACACTTTTGAGCAACTAACAGTTTCGGCCATCTCATTATTTTGCACTAAAAAAGTACTTTAAAACCTTTGAAACACTCTTTAAATCACCTAAAAGTCTACCTAATTGTTATATATACTTAATAGACTACTTTAGGGTACCTTAGACCACCATCTCCACCATCTAAAACGGGTTTGAGGAAAACAACGGAGGGTAGTGGCAGGGGACTGTCCCATGGCGCTCCAGGTGGATGTCCTCTCCGAGAAGTACTCTTACTGTCAGGGCTGACTGGTTTTGCTAGGGTTGGCCTCATTGCCATACTATCTTGAGCGTCCAGCAGTTATTTGGCAACAGGAGGAGGAGGCTTTGGTGAAAGCTAATAAAATTTGTAAATCTTAAGAAAAGCCTAATTATTAAACCCTTGGCCAAATTTAATAATACTTGGTGGGCTTAATAATAAAGAGTGTAGATTGTCTTCAATATCTTCATAATAACTGTGCTTAACTCTCCTTTGTAATCTTGTTGATGAAGTAATGTATTGATGATAATCTTGTGTAAATGGTGATGTATTTTGATGCTTTAACTCCTTTATATCCTGCACACATTGAAGATAAAGTTGGTTAGGTTGCTTTGTGTAAATTGTAATCTATCATTCTTTATCTTGTAAATCTTGTAAGTAAATGTACATGGTATTCTTTTATTGAGTTATTCTTTATTGTGAAATTGTAACTTGTAATCTTCTGTAATAAACAACCCTTGAACATAGTTGACCCCTTGCCCAATTTCTAGGCACTAGTCTTAGTTGACCTAGGGAAAGGACTTTCATGCTAACCCTTACATATTGCATGGTTGCCTTAGCATCTTAGGATTAGAATCCCCTCTAACCTTAACAAATTAAAATTAACTCCTAGAATTTAACTCTAACTCATCTAGCAACTAAGGTCTACCCCCTTTGGCTTC
>SNQJ01S0158275.1:0-10337 GCA_010110895.2 Picea sitchensis
AAGAAACAACATGATGTATACTATCCATCCATGGGTGTTGTATTTTCATGTTCATTTTCCTTCATGTCCAAATACCTTCATCAATCTTGCGGTCCAAAACCCATGACTAGGGTTGACATCAATGACAACAATCAATCTTCCAACAAACCCAAATGGTACCATTGTGAAATCATAATGACCATACCTTTTCCTGAAGGTGGTCTTCCTGATATCTTCCTCTTTAATCCTTACTAGATGGTATACTGACTTGAGATCTATCTTTGAAAAGATCTTTGCATCCTTCAATTGATCAAAAAGATCATCAATCATTGGCAGAGGATACTTGTTATTTATAGTCACTTTATTCAACTGTCTGAAATCAATGAAAAATATTAATTTCCCATCTTTCTTCTTCATGAACAATACTGGGGCACCCCAAGGTGGCACACTTGGGCGTATATACCCCTTCTTCGGAATTTATTCAAGTTGCATTTGCAAATCTTTCAACTTTGGTGTACTCATTATGTAAGGAGTCTTTGACAATAAAGCTTCTCCAGGAATTAAATTTATAGAGAAATCAATATCTCTCTTTGGGGGTAGTCCTAGTACCTCCTTGAACACATCTTCAAAATTTTCCAAGAATGCATGATCTTCCAAATTTGGGACCTTATCTTTAGGTGTCTCCTCCATATGAGTTGCAAATATTTGACATCCTTTCCTGTAACATTCCTTCAGCTGCAATGCTGAAATTTCTCTGATGGTTACTGCCCTGGGAATCCCCTACACTTTCTTGAGGCTCCCTTCCTCATCCAAGCAAGTAAATGCCTTGTTATGACAATCTAGGATAGCATGATGTTGGTCCAACCAATCCATCCCAATTAGACATTCATAGGAACCTAAAGGAAAGATGTTAAAATATTTCTTGGTGTTCAGTCCATTCATGTCCATAAGACTTGACTTAACCATCTCATTGACTTTTCTTTTGGATCTGGTAGCCAGCTGCACCAACCAAGATTTTCTATGATTGTTTCTTGGAAAATGAAAACTTTCTGCCATCTTAGGATCTATATAACTATGAATAGCTCTTGAATCAATTAAAATAGAAATGTTTTTGTTGTTGATCACACCTTCCACTTCAATCATATGTGATTGATACTCTGATTTCTTGTTGTCTAGGGCTACATAGATCTTTGTCACATTTCTGCCCATGTCCTCCACTTTTTTAGCTTGTTGTACATTATGAACAGTTCTCCCATTTTCACCTCTGTGAGTACAATATATGAACATGTGATCTCCTTTACAACTCCAACATTGAATAGGTGGTTTCCTTGGCCTTTGACCTCCTGCCTCAATTGTTCTAGGTTCTCTAGAATTTGGCCATCCCTGAGTATTATTTCTGAAGAATGGTGGCTTAGTTCCCTTTCTTCCTATGATCCATCTTGAATTTCTTTTTTTCTTCCCAAGATTTTTGGAAAGTTGACCTTGCTTTTTCTTGATCATATAGGCACTTATCTCGCCTTATAGTATCCTCCAATGTCTTGGGATCATCATACTATATTTTTTCACTGATGAAGGATGGCAATCCACTCAAATACCTCTGAATCTTAACTGTCTCATCCTTGATGAAAGAGACATACTTCAGTAGTTCTAAAAACCTTCTCTCATATACATCTATTGTCATACTCCCAAGCTTGAGTTCAAATAACTCTTTCATTTTATTTTCATAGTATCTCTTAGTCAAGTATTTCTTCTCAAAATACTTCTTGAATTCCCTCCAAGTAACACTTTTCTCTTTAATGTGTTGCACCTGCACAAGCTAATCCCACCACATGGATTCCTTTATCTTGAGTTTATAGATAGCAATTATACCTTCTACATGATAAGAATAATTATGCAATTGAAAATACTTTCTCATTCCTAGCAACCATGTCTCTGCATCTTCATCCTTCTTGTGCTCACCATCAAATGTAGGAGGTTTGATTTTGTTCATTTATCCTCGTAGCTCATCTACCCCATACCTCTTATGATTTCTGACAAGGGATGGACTTGAGATGTTATGTGATCTCTTATTGGAATATCTCAAGGAGTGATGGTGATGCCTGCTAACACTTCTTGCTCTTGTTTTCTCATCAGGAGGCCTGTGACTTCCAGATTTGCTTGAGCCACTCTCCTTATCCAACTTCTTTTCTATTATGTTCAATCTCTGCAATAAATTCATGTTGAATTCATCCTGCTGCTCCTTCGATTTCATAAGACTTTCATTATCAGATTTATGGATTTGGACATCCTTCTGTAAATTTTTAATGGTCTCTTCCATATTAATGTTTTCATTCCTTTCATCTCCATGTCCAGTGGAGTTTGTTCCTTCAATGCCCAAATGGACATTCATCCCTCTAATCTAATCCTCATGACTATAAGTCCCCTGTGCCTCTTTCATTCCTCTGGAATCTATGTTGATCTTTATCTGATCTAGTTGTTGTTAAGTCTGCAAAATGTGCAGCCAACAAAACTTTGTTAGGCTAACTATTTCAACAATTTCATGAAAATATGAACCATTCTGGTTCAATAATATATATCAAAATTATTTCTTTTGATTTCCTAGAAATTTGAATGCCCAGATCAATTTTTTGGGTGGATATTTAGATTCCAAAATCTAAGACCTTCCCAACGCCTTCTCCCATGCTCAATTCTGAGTCTTGAGCAAATCGTTATGGTTATTTAAAAATTGCCCATTAATTTTTTGTTCACACTTCAACTTGGCGCAACTTTGCGTTGTAATTATGCAATTTCCCACCTACTCCATTGGATTTTTCATAGGATCTCAATTGGATTTCTTCATATACATATTATGGACACTATGTCCAAGTTTCATCTCTTTCTGGGTTCTTGGTTGCTAGTTATAGTCTGTTGAAGTTCTAGGCCAAAATACCATATTGTAACTGACATGCTACAGGTACCTTCTTTTCCATATTAAACACTTTTAACATGCTCAGAAATTTAATTCATCTCTTGGAATGTCTTCTATGGTTCAATATATTTCCATTGATTTCTTCTGTGCCTCAATCTGATTCTGAAGCATAAAGTTATGGCTCTTTGAAGTTAGAGGGGTCTTAAAATTTACCCTTCACTGTTTGTGCTATAGCTTTCTCATAAAAGATCCGTTTGAGAACGTTTTACACCATTAGAAATCTCTCTTCGACCTCTTTTATTTGAGCTACAGAGACAAAGTGTGCCTTGGCACACTCTGCTCTTGTGGTTTTTGTGTTGCTAAAAATGCTCTTAAGAGCCTAAAAAACGCACTGCAAAAAGAAGACGTTCAAATGATATAAAACGTCACAGAAAATCGTTGGTTTTCTATTGTTGTTCTCCCTCCAAACGAATTAGCATGCACAAATTTCAACCTGTACACCCATATTTACCATGCACAGCAACATCACAAGGTAAATCATGCTTCGCACACCTATAACCACTGTGCATCATTTCTCTGTCGTGCCAATAACTTCGCACTACTTTTGTGTCAAGCGCCAATATTCACCGCGCACAGTTTTGGTTCTTGCACTATTACCTGTTGCGCGCAGTTTTTGTATCGTGCACTGATATTCCCCACGCATTATACTCTATGCATTGCACCATGCCATAGTTTGGTACGTCTCCACCGCGCACCAAAACTCTATGCGCACCACTAACTAAACTGTCGCACGAAAACATATACCCACATTGCGCACGCACTAGCAAAACTCCTTTGCACTATACCAACACAACATGCACAACGCGCATCATTATTATGTGTGTGCACACAACGCAATGCTAAATTTAGCCTGCGCTTCTGTACACCAACATTTTTCCGCACGACACCGATATTTAGCGCACACCCATACACTAATTTGTTTTTTCCCACACGACACCGAAATTTAGTGTGCACACCTGCACACTAACATTTTTCCACACGACACCAAAATTTAGTGCGCACACCCGCACAATAACATTTTTTCGTGTGCCACCAAAATTTAGTGTGCACACCTGCACACTAAAAATTTTCCGTGCGGCACCGAAATTCAGTGCGCACACCCGTACACTAACATTTTTCTGCACGACACCAAAATTTAGCTCGCACACCAGCACACCAATATATTTCCGTGCAATGCTAAATTTTACCTATCACCAGCTTTTCACTGTGCATCATGCATTTTTAGTGTGCCCACCTATGCACATTCATTTTTATGCACATCAATTCCTCGTGAATTCTGTTGCAGAAATTGGGGTTTTTTCTTAACTTTTTCCCCAATTTACCATAGACATTCTACAACCATGAAATTCATTCAATTTCACCTTGATAACACCAATTCAACCTCTACAACAACAAATCGTTGTGGTTTGACATTTCTAGAACAAATTTTTCCCAAACTCAATTCACGAATTGAGAATTTTAATTATAAAACTCGCTCCAACTATCTTGGCTTCACTGTAACTTCAAATTCGACCCATTCTAGATCCGAAATTGCTAGAACAGATATTAAATCGGGAATATCTCATCACTTGGTCGAATTTCTCAATTTTCCCCAAATTTAACAATAGAAATTGGGGCTTTTCCCAATTCCGCGTCATTGCTTCTAAATTTTACCATGGACGCTCTACAAACTGAAATTTGGCCACTTCGAAATAAATCCTCTGTGACATTTTGATTCAACTCAACTTTCTCAGCCCATCCATGCTTAGTGTTGAAAACTGAAGCTCTGATACCATGTTGTAACATCCCTATCCATCCATGTCGAGCCATGCTACGCTAGAGAACTCTTTCATTCTCTCTAGGGAACATATTGTAACATACCCAGTATCCAACTGAGCTATGCCACATAAAAATTTTGAACTGCATGCAATTAAAATATATACACACAGAACTCTTGCGGAAACATATATATATATATAATGTAAACAACCAAACACATCTATAAATGTTTGGATTCACATTGAAATAACAGTAAACATATACATGAAGCATATACAATAAATACCCATAAAAATAAACACATTTATAACCGCACATATGATAGCCCATAAAAATAAGCGCGTAAATAACAATGCAACATGTAAATTTATCACACAATTGGCACTTATCTTGGTACGAATGTCACCAACTGCATGAAGACCTTCCACTAACCTCCCAACCTTAGACTACATTGTTCATCACTCTCAACAGTGAGTCACCCCCAAGATGAGACTAAACTCCACCCAGGTAAAGGGATTCCTAACCAGGCTAAAGTCTCATAGACAACAGGAAAGACTTTGTCTCAGGTGCCAACACAAACTAACAACCTACAATCCCTCATTCCCCACATGCCTGTCCCACCTAAGAAGTGTGCCCCTTCTTTTCTCAACAGTCCTTCAGCTACCCCACTTCCTTTTCGAGCTTCATCAACAGGTCAGACAGGAAGTCTCAGAGCACTGTAGCTGAAGTTTAGCACCTTTCAGAAAATCAACTCCCATCAATTCTCTCACCCAGAGAATTTCTCATGGGCCTGAAAACCCACCTCTTCAATATCCCACGGGCCTGAGAGCCCGCTTCTTCAGTCCATCTCCCAAGCTAACTAGATACATCAACACAAAATGGTTATGGATACAGGTTTAGGTATAGTCATGAAGATACAAAGGATATCTCAATGGGTGTGTGAATTCTCATAGATGATCGACTGGATGACTGAATGATGGAAGGAATCATGGAAAGAATGATGGAAAAGAAGGGAAAATGAACTAAGTTCCAACAATATGTATGCATGTCCCCAACTTGACACTTGTCATGTTGGGAGCTACTTTGGCCTACTTGTCCCCAAATTTAGAACTTAGGATAAAATAATTATCCATACTTTATGATTTAAGAAATATTAATATAATATTCCTTTTTGGCTTAAGCTCCCTAGCTTATCCCTTTTCCTTAACTTTTAGGCCCCTCCCTTTCCCTAACGAGTGGATTTTAGTCCCCCATCTCTTTTATCATGGTCGGTCTGCAAGCAGTGATGTATTTTATATTAATTACAAGACATATAGAAAAATAGGTGCACTGGCCTTTAACATCTAGGCTCTCCACCCTAATGAAAACATAAGCATCCTAACTTATAATAACTGGCTCACCAACCTATAAAACATAGCATATACACAAAAGGCTACCTAGCCTCAAAATCGCATGACTGATGTTGTTGCGCGCGGTATCTTGGAATGTCCAAACTTCCTCATTTTACTATGTAGTACATGCATGGACTATTCCATGAAATGTGCATACAAAAAAAGTGATATCAAACAGCTCACCAGCTTAAGTACATTTGCATTTACATTTACAATTGGGTCTGGTCGAGGGATATTACAACTTCTCTTCTAACACATCACTTCTTCTCTAAAATAAAATTCTAAGGTTCAAGCAGTGGAAAATCACATCGAGCATCAACAACAAGTTCTCCAACTCTTAAAGGACAACCTGAACATGGCACAAAATCACATGAAACAACAAGTAGATCAACATCGTAGTGAAAGAAGTTTTGAAGTAGGGGATTGGGTATTTTTAAGACTACAACCATACAAACAAATTTCCCTCAAGAAATCTAAGAAGGATAATAAATTATCACCGAAGTAATATGGCCCTTATAAGGTGTTGCAAAAGATTGGTACTATGGCATACAAATTGGAGTTGCCTACATCTTTGTGAGTACACCCAGTTTTCCATGTTTCATGGTTAAAGAAGATTATAGGTGACAAAATCCTAGTTCAAATCATATTTCCAGAACTTGATGAGGAAGGAAAAATCATAATGGAGCCTGAAGCTATCACTAACACAAGAATTCATCAGCTGAGGAATAGATCCATTTCATAGTATCTCATTAAGTGGAAGAAACTACATGTTGAATATTCCACTTGGGAACATGATACTTTTATACAAAAGCATCGAGAATTACTCAAGCATTGCGGAAAACACTTTTCTGAAGGGGAGGGGCATGTTAAGCCCTAAATAGTGGCACATTACCCCTTAATTGGGGCATATTACATTGGTATTGTTATTTTATTTATGTTGGCTTGGGTCCATTAGTTGTAATTGTACCTCCTAGTCTCCTATATATACCAAGGAAACCTTTTCATTTGGAATCATATTGTATTTTTGAATTTAAGTGGTGTATAAGGAGGTTGCCCCATCGAAGAGGATTATTATCTGAAATTATCTCTTTGTCAAGGAGTGGAGTACTTATTTTGATGTTTTTATGCTATTTGGATATTTGTTTCCTAACAAGCTAGGTCAAGGTTCAAGGTAAGGTCAAGGTGGTTTAGACAAAGAAGATTCAATGTGTGTGTGAGAGGAGTGTTTCTAATACAATCAAGCTAACTATCAAGTAAAAAGAGTAAAGTAAATGCCCTAAAACACTAGCTATCAAAGAAAACAAAATTGTAATAAAACTTGAACAAGAGATGATCTACTTCAACATATAACAAGTTTATGAAAGCAAAAAATAAACACTCCTAAGCTAGTAAATATGCAATGGAAAAGATGCTAAATGTAATATAAAATACTACCAAACCACAAGCTAATTATTTCTGAAATGAAACAACATGAAACTACTTTATATCAATTCAAGATGCCAAGCCCTAATGGTTGAAAATGCAATAATGTAGAGATTAATGATATTAGAAATGATTCTAGGTTAAGAATGCAATACGTTAACCTAAGAATGGTGAATAAAATAATATGCAATGTTATGATACCTAAAACTAACACAAGACATCATATATATATATATATATATATGGTTTAAAATCACTTGCAAAAGAGAAATACTAGTGTCATCTTAGTTCCTAGGGCATACAAAGTCAACAAATAAAACCATTATCAAGGATAAAAACAAGATAAAGCGTAGGAATCAAAATCATAAGGGATTACAATCACAAGCCCTGGGTCTTGAATCCCCTATGAAACAAATTAGGGGATTACAATAATGAACCCTAATTCCATCCTATCTCCCAATGATTCTAACAATTAATCAAGGTCTAGTTTAGGTCAAACTCTAGAAGAGTCCATTCACAAGATCTACAATTTAACCAATAAGAGTAATACTAGAAGAGTACAATCACAGTCCCTAAAATTAACCTTATATTCTTCAACAAGATTAAAATGGATGATGACAAGGGAAGGGAGCACAATTGGAAGCCTTCCTAGGGTTTCAAAGCAACATTTTTCTAAGGAAAACAAGATAGCATGCAAATTATCACCTCTTTGATAAATAATTAACTTAATGAACAAGAAAAAACCATTAAACACTTGAAAACACCACTTACTAGTCAATTCATTGGCATGAAAGAAACCTTAGAATATGAATCATCCACAAAATATGAAGAAACATCCACAATATTACTCTCCAAGAGGTGTGCATAAGTACTCCATGATGAAAAAGAAGTAAAGGAGACAAGATAAGTGATTCTCCACAAGTGTGAGCTATGATTTACAAAGGAGGGAGAACTAGCCTTTATACATGAGAAAACCCTAGCGCTTTACCTCTCTAAAATTCCCTGGAAATCACAATATCCATTATACAAGGTGAATAGGTCTAGGTTGACCCCAAAAATAGTCTCCAACATAAATATAAAATGTAAATACATCAAAAAATCCCCTAAAAACTCAACACGCGTGATATTGGAGGTGAATATGAAGGTGACATTGTATTCTCTAGGGTTGAAAGAGCCTCCAAAGGCCACATCTCTCCCAAAAAGTTTCAAATCATCATCAAGTGTTGCATCCCCTCATCCAAAGGTCATGTATCATAATCACCAAGTGCCAACTCATCATCACCAATACTAGGTCGGCCTAGTGCAAAGTGTCAAGTCACCATCAAGCATGAAATCATCATCAAAATCTCCAGAATCCAAGGGATAGGGTATGATATCATGAGGGGAAATATCTCCACTACCTCTCCAAATAGGTGTATTATCATCAACAATTCTCATGTCATCAACTCCAAGCTCAAATCCTCAGAGGGAACAATGTCCATGGTGAGTGTTAGGGGCCTAACCTCCTTAACCCCTCATGTAGGTAGAATAATTTATTTTCCATGTAATAAAGGCTTACATTAGTTAATAAGGCCTACTTAATAAATATTAACAAGTCAATGTAAGAAGACCTAATAGAAGCCTCCACTTCTAGAAACATTTTCCTCTAGAATGTTCTTTAGAATATAGAATTAGTATATATAAGAGCAAGAGGTATGAGAAAGATTTGTATTGAGAATTATTGTAATAGAGTGCTGCTCTATTGGAGGTTTCCCCCTTGAAGAGGCAAGTGAACATTGTTTCCTATCAATAAATGCATTATTTTAGGTTTTTCTTCTCTACATTTTATTGTTCCACTGGTATTTTTTGCAGTATTTATGTTTTTTTCTTAATATAATAGCTCTAGTACCTAACAAGTGGTATCATATCACTTTCCTCTGTGGAAACTGTGGGAATTTTTTTTCCATGGTAGAGATGTGTACTTCTGGCATCTTTAAAGCACAAAGATCTGTCGCTTAGAGGGTAAAATTGTGGTATCCAATCGAGGTATCCGATCGACGGTGTGCGAGTATCAGGTTAGTGGTTTGATCATCCTGCATAGACATAGGTTTCCAATTTTTGGGCAGGGTAGGTACGGGGGGCCGTACAGGGGGTTTGAGGGGATTTTTTATAGGGTGTGGGCCCACATGCGTGGGCGATTCAGTGGAAGGCGTGCATATGTGCGTGCCTGTCCACCGAATAGACGTGCATGGGTGTGCGTGAGGGGGAATTTAAGGCACTCCCTAGGGGCGTGCCTGTGAGGTGGACAGGCGCGCATTAGTGCACGCCTGTGAGGTGGACAGTCGTGCTCTTGAGCATGGCTGTAAGTTGGACAGGCACGCTCAAGAGCGCACCTATGTAATGAATAGGCACGCATATTTGCGTGCTTGTGTAGTGAACAGGCGCGCATATGTGCGTGCTTGTGGGTGAAAAAACCACGCCTATGACACAAGGTTGAAGGGTAAAAAATGAGTCTTTTTGATGCATTGGATGGTTGCATAAGCTGATATAGGACTCTGTGTTGTGTGCAGGTGGCTAGCAGTGACTATGGTTGTTTGGTGGCATGAGAGAGACTGGTCGCAGTTGCGAGAGGCCATGGCCAATGCGGGCCCTGAGGTGCGAGCTACTTTAGCAACCTGCGGGTGGCTAAAGTTTTTTGAGTGTCCGTTGATACGGACACAGGAGTATTTACTACAGTTCCTGCTCTAGATGTGGATCCCAGAGCTGCATTGCTTCCTCGTGCGAGGAGAGAAGATCCCCTTCACTGCGGTGGAGGATGTATATTTTTTGACTGGGCTCCC
>SNQJ01S0158275.1:10347-32373 GCA_010110895.2 Picea sitchensis
AAGGAGTGAGTCCTTAAAACAATCTAAGCAGCATAACATTACATGAAATTCCTTGAGAAAATGAGGTTTCCTCATGGCTTTTTATAGCATTGCATTGGGTGATTATGTAACTCCTTTGAGGTGTGAAAAGGGGCTCTTTAGGGATTAATTAAGTCTTTGACCAGCCTACCATGCGGATTTAGCTCAGATTTGGGAGTCAAATCGGCTTGGGAGCTGATCCATAAGTGGTTGGGAGGCCGACCAATTCCATAAATGCGTCGTTTAGCAGGTGCGCGGGTTTTTGCGCCAACAGTCGCGCATCGTGCACGCATGTGCGCATTGTACGTTCATGTTCCGCGCATATGCGCGTGCACCCAACTTCTGTAAATCGCCCTTCAATTTTTGGTTACTTTGTATAGTTTTTGACCCTTTTGCAATGCTGTGAAATTAATTCAGTGCCATGAATGACTTCATTCCTGTTTGACGATGTTGAGTTCTTATCGCCATGTGCGGACGAAATTTCAGTGATAACAACGTGGTTGCCTAGAAACACACATTTCACCTTATTGGAAACCTCTGTAACCAATGTTGGTACCCCTAGAGTAGTACATCATCAGATAGAATATGTACATGGCCATCACTCATGTACCGATAGGTATATTGGGAGTACCCTATGTCTCCTAAAACCAACTTTGGATCAGTCGATTGACCGCTTGACTGCTATAGTGACACTGAGAACAACACTAAGGAAGATACTCTCTAGTACATGGGAAATCAGGTAGTACAGGTAAGGGTACAATCAATCATCCTTAATTGGTTCCTTGAGATATTGGGCAGAGTACTATTTTTTACCCCGCAAGTTCTTGGCACACACCCACAACCAAGAGATTCAAAAATGCATCAATTCCCACATAGAAGCCAAAATGGACTACATGAAAGAGGAACTGAAGCAAGACATAAATTCCCACATTGCTAGTCAACTTACATCCCACCTTGACTACCAACTTGACTCCTTTTTTGCCAAGGTCCTGGAAAAACTATCATTTCCTAGAGGCCCTACCTCATCTGAACAACCTTCTAACACAGAATGTACAACTTCCTTCAATTCCCATAATTTTCAATCCAACCCCTTTCATCGTGATATGTGGCTTCCACAAGTGGAGGTGAACAAATTTCATGGCTCAGATCCCACTGGATCGGTCACTCAAATGGAACATTACTTCTCATTGCATGGCATCATTGATGACTTGGACAAACTTCCTTACAATGTCCTCTATCTAGATCTTGAACATTGGAAATGGTGGCAATGGAATATAAAATCATGCTAAGGATATGTTAGTTGGACACAATTTGTGGCAGAAATTTATGAACACTTTGACACTGACACACACTCCCTGGGCCATTTGACCAAGTTGAAACAATCTAGTACCATGGAAGACTTTATTGCCACATTTGATAAATTGGCTTTCAGAATAGAGGGGATGTCTGATACCTTTTTCCAGAAATTCTTTATCAATGGCCTCAAATATGAAATATGAGACCAAGTCCTCATTAATTTCCCCTAGACTTGGTTGGAAGCTAATTAACATGTCAAGGAATCACAACAAGTTGTCTTTTCCCAGCACTGCAAACCCTCTTTTATTCCTCTCCCTCACCCTCCCAATCCTTCTCCTCATCCGACTCCTCTCAAGATCTAGAAATTAACTTGGGTAGAAATGGATGAACACCAACTCAAGGGTATTTTCTAAAATTATGATGAAAAATATTTTCATGGGCTTAAGAATAAGGAACATAAGCTTTTTATGGCCATTTCTGAGGAATTTGTTGAAAAGGAAGTTGAAGTTTCCCCTTTGGAAGATATTCCCCCAATAGATGATACTACTATGCTCGTTGATCCACACAAACTTGAATTCTATGATTTCGTTGCACACCCTCACTGGTTTTTCTTCCCCCCAAACCCTCAAGATAATTGGCTACATTAAGTATAGGAAAGTCATAATCCTTGTTGACAGTGGAAACACCCATAATTTTATCCATTGTCGCATTGCCCAGGAAATTAATTACTATATTTGTGCAGTCAACAATTTTCAAATCATGATTTCCAATGGCAGCTCCATGAAATGTGGTGGGTGTTGTGAAAATGTCCGCCTACAAATTGGTCAGTACCACCTGAAATTTCATATGTTTGTTATCGACATGGGAGGTTGTGACATTGTGCTCAGTATTGAATAGTTATGCATGCTAGGACCCATCCTCATGGATTTTAAGGAACTAACCATTCAATTCCAACAAGAGGGACAACATTATAAGTTCCAAGGAATCACAATAGGCTCCTCTGAAATCATTAGTTCCCATCAAATGGAAAAGCTCCTCAAAAAAAGGTCAGTCAAAATTTATTTCCCAAATCCGTTCCATTCAAGCAGTTGAGACACCCTTTGTGCACCATGACCTTCATTTTATCCTCTCCAAACACCAAATTGTTTTTTCGACTCCTGAGGGACTTCCCCCTTCCCATGGTTTTCATGATCATTCCATCCCTCTAGTCCCATGTAGCCTTCCTCCCAATGTTCACCCTTATCATCATTCAATTTCTTATAAGAATTAAATTGAGAAAAATATTCAAGAATTTCTCGAAGTAGGTGTTATCCATCCTAGTACCGACCCCTATTATTCTCTTGTGGTCATGGTACTCAAGAAAGAAGGAACTTAGAGCATGTGTCCAAAATTTAGTTCCCTCAACAAACTCACCATAAAAGACAAATTTCCCATTCCTATCATTGATGACCTATTGGATGAATTGAGTGGTGCTCAGTACTTTACTAAACTTGATCTTTGTTCTAGATAGCACCATATATGTATGAAAGAGGAAGACATTCCTGAGACTGCATTTAGAACTCATTAGGGTCACTATGAGTTCTTTATCATGCCCTTTGTCCTATATAATTCTCCCTCCACTTTCCAAAGTCTCATGAAACATGTCTTTCGTCCTTTTCTCCATCAATTTTTCTTAGTTTTCTTTGATGATATTCTCATCTATAGTAAAACTTAGCAAGCCCATATCATTGTTGGACATAGTGTCATTGATGTATTTTCATTAAGTTCAACAGACAATGTCATTGATGTGATGATAAGTTGGTATGACGAATTGTCATTGATATCAACAGTATTATGGTTGATTTCAAACAGTTGGACGATGTGCAGAGATAAAATATCAGGAGGGTTAGAGAATAAATATCAAAGCTCAGAAGATATGGCGCGATGAATTGCAGAGAGAGAAAGAAGAATTAAATGACTCACTATTTATAATCCTGCAATCGGTATAGATCATCATATCTCATAAAATCAAATATCGACGACTGTGGTTGATCCAACAAACGATCATATTAGGTCAAATTAATGTGATCGTCGGATGTGCAATTGCCATATCAACGACAAGAACAGATTGCGAAGATCGAAAGGATAATTAAATATCATGCTATTTCCAATACCCCAATTAGTCAGGAACGTTAGATCTTATAGCTTTGAATAGCAACGATTGTGGTTGACTCACCAACAACGCACAACTTCAAATGGCAGAGTTTGGGTGATGAGTTAAATCACTCACAAGTTGTGGTTCTGAAGTCATCCTTGATCGTTAATCTTCTTCGAGAGTCTTCATGACCATTGGATCACCTTAAATGGAAGGATAGGATAAGTGGAGCAAAATGATTGATAATTCGATTATCTCAATATCCATCAGTCATTAGATCACTTTAAGTGGAAGGATAGGATAAGAAAAGATGGAAGATCGTTAGACTTAAACCAAGTCAAGGTAACATCATAGACAAATTGAGTTGTCGATCTAAGATCTTGATCAAACGAACATAATTCACTTTGGGTCTAAATATGTGAGGAGGTTACGCTTTGGGAATCTCACTTTGGAATATTTGTGAAATCGAGATATCGAAATACCTAAAGTCTCGAAATCCAAAATTTTGAATTCACTCTCATTCATCGATTTGAGATACCCTTTGGATGTTATTCTAAACGTTAGATTAAGGAGATGAATATGTGTCACATTGGGAGATCTACATCAGTAGACCACATCAACAAGGAAATGTGACAGACCATGTTGACAGAAAATGTAAGCAAGGACATGTGGCACAGTCAGATAATGACAAATGTCAAGTTGAAATTGACATTTCAGGTACGTGAAAATCAAGAATCAGAGTGACAAGTGGAAGAAACTCATCTCATTCCACGTCATCAAGTGACGTAATAAATTTACTTCACTCCAGGATTTTTACTTCAAGAGTTTCACCACCAGCATATGCCCTAAGTCCCAAAGTCTTGAATGCCGAAGTCCCAAAGTGGACACGATTCGTTCGATCTAAAGATCATTTCGGGTGTATTCTCAACCATTGATCATATTACAATGGAAGGATAGTGTAAGTAGAATAGCCAAAGTCCAGGAGTAAATGGTGGTCATCCATATAAATGCTTTATTAAGTCCCAACCATCGGATTAAGAAATGAAAGGATAAGTGTAAGGATCGAACATGACCATTGATCTGGTTATGCAAAATAAAAGTGAACCATCTGATCTGTTCGACGAAATCCTATTCAAAAATTTGAAAATTTGAAATCTTGAAGTCTCGAATGAAAAAGTCCTAAAGTCCCGACTGTCGTCCATCTCATCAGGGGATTAAATCGTGACCGTTGATTTGATAAGCGCTAAACCACTTGTTTGGCCTAGCATCTGGTCACCGCCATTGGTCATATGGAATAAGAGATTAAAAAGGCAGGATATAATACGTCGCTAAATTGATAAGCCTATCGTTTTGTATCACTTGGTCACATGTAATGGTGTGAAGGAAGTGCCTCCGCAGAACTTGGTTTCTGCAAATAAATCCATAGATTCAGGATTGAGTTAAAAGGATGAAATTGATCCATAACTGTGATCAATTTATGAAAAATATTTCACGATAAAAATTTTAAAATAGTGATTATGGTTAATTTAAACGAAGAGGTGTGATGGTCCAAATAAAGGGACACATTGTATAACACTCACACCGTTTTGAAGAATATATAAATGAGAAAGAGTGGTGAGAAGAAAGTGTCTCTGTAGTTCGAATCAAAAGATATATTAAATCACAGGAGAAGAGAAAGATGCAGTAAAGACTTTATACATAATGTTTTTCCAGATTCAGAAAATAAGGGTGTTTGGGTGGTGCAAGGGTAGGTTGGTTCCTGTAGAGGGATTTGGTGCTTCCTTGTCAGTTGTAGCTGACTAAACAGGGGGTCATAGCCTCCTACCAGTTGGTGCTAGTGAACAAGGGTGTGGGTGCATCCTGATCAGTTGGTGCTGATCAAAAAAGAAGAATATATTCCTTCTATGTAACATGTAAAACAAATTTTGCAATCAATAGAAAAGCATTTGTGGTTTTTCCCAATTGGGTTCCACGATAAAATATTGTGTCAAAATTTTGTTTGCATAAATAAAAGAAAATGATAAAATTACTGTGTCACTGATTCATCCCCCCCCTCTCAGTGACAGGATCTGATCCTTCAATTGGTATCAGAGTGGGTCTCTTCACAAAAGTTTTAGATCACTTGAATAGGAATATACATCAGAATGGATCAACAGTTGAAGATGTCATCAAAAATCCCCCTATTTAATGGTGAAGACTATGTCTTCTGGAGTGTTAAAATGAAAATCTATCTAATGTCCATTGGACTGGAAGTATGGACATTAGTTGAAAAGGGATATGATGTTCCAAAAGCCATGCCCATAGAAGCAGAAGAAAGGAAAAAGTTTTGGGAACATGAAAAAGCCTACTCTACAAGCTGGACTGAGTAAGAAAATCCTTGCTAAGGTACTAAAATATAATAATGCAAAACAACTCTGGGATAAATTGGAAACTATATATGCAGGAGATACCAAGGTTAAGAGGGCCAAACTACAGACTCTCAAAGTACAATATGAAGGCCTAAAAATGAAAGATGAGGAAAATATCTTTGAGTACTTCGAAAGAGTTAATAATATTATTAATTCAATCAGAGGATTAGGAGTAGAAGTATCACACAATGATCTAGTTGAAAAAATTCTAAGAACACTACCTATTCTATACAATCCAAAAGTGTCGGCTCTTGAAGATCGAGAAAATCTAGATAAACTCACCATGGATAAATTGTATGGAATCCTCACAGCCTATGAGTTAATATTAGGTCATGATAATCTCTTACAAGGAGAGGCATACTTCAAGGTACTCAAGAAAATAAAGAATCATAAGAAGAAACTTCAATCCGGCCATGATGAAGAATCTGATGTGGAAGAAGCAAATTTCATAAAAAAACTTCAGAAAGGATCAGGGAATTACAAAGGCAATCTTCTTTTAAAATGTTTTAATTGTGTAAAGGTTGGCTATTTTACATCCAAGTGTCCCTATCCCAAGGAGGACCCTGAAGATGAAGAAAACAAAACCAAGAAGTACAAGAAAAAGGAAAAACCCAACTAGAAGAAAAAAATTTGCAAAGGGAAAAATAACTTTTACTCAAAAGAAGAAAACAACAATTCATTAGAGTCTAGTGAAAGCGATGATGATGAATTCCTTTTTCTAGGTATCGAAGAGTCTAATGATATATAATACATTAAACATGAGAAAGAGTCAAAAGATGAAGAATAAGTTAATATGGAAGAAGAACTTCTCAGTGCCTTGGATTAATTAAGAAAATACAAAACCAAATATAGACAGCTGAAAAGTTTTGTAGTTGAACAAAAGGAAAACATGAACAGAAAGAAGAGGAGATGGAGAAACTCATGAGCAACCTGAAAAAACAAATCCTAAAAGAAAATAGGATCGAATAAAGCCTAGAAAAGTCTCTTAAAGAAAGAACAAATAACCTATGAAAGAATGGAGGCAAAAATAGTTCAAAAAGAAAAGAACTTGATACAAAACTCATTCAAACAAGATATGCGAATAGCTATAAAATATTGGGTAAGATTATTACCACACAAATGGATTTAGGTAATAAAAATGGAATAGGTTATTCTCAAGAAAAAATCCAAGTCAACTCAAAATATTATGTAGATTCTCTCCTCAGTACATTCAAGAAAAAAAATGAAGAGAAGACAAGTAATGACCAGAACTCCAGAGGACTACTTCCACCCATCAAGAAGGAAAACAAGACAATACCAAAGAAGTTTTATCAAACAGGTATCCTTGCATTTTCTTTGGTTATTGATTTGGATGCTCTAATTTCATACACAAAGCTATGAATTGTAGAGCATATAGAATAAAAAATATAAAGGTTGAGAACTATAACCTTAAAGATAAACAAGCAGTAAATCGAGTTAAAAGAAGAAACTATAACTCCTTTTCACCTCTACAAGAAGGGGACCTAGAATGCTTTAGATTTCATAACTATGGAAATAAGGCCAATAATTGCAAATTAATGGAAGTTTCAGAACAACCAAAGGTCATTAGAGAGCAAAAGAAACTTTGGAGAGAAAAAACATCAAAAAGGGAATGTCATATTGCCTTAAAATCCCAAGATAAAAAACACCTCTGGTATGTTGACAGTGGGTGCTCAAAACATATGACAGGTAGCAAGGACAAGTTTTTAGACTTAAATAAACAAAAGGGTAAAGTTACATTTGGTGACAATGCTTCAGGTAACATGCTTGAGAAAGGCACTGTGAGTTTGGGAAAAGACAAAACCAAAAATGTGCTTCTTGTTAAAAAATTGAAACCTAGTCTATTAAGTGTCAGCCAAACCTATGATCAGGGGCACTTCTGCATATTTGATTCCCATAAATGTGATATTAGGAGAGAATACATGGTAAAATTAGTTGGTACTGCTCCTAGAACTCCTGAAAATGTATATATACTAGATGCAAAATTGAATGAGGAATGCCATATAAATCTAGTAGATGAAAGTTGGCTATGGCATAGAAGGTTGGGACACATTAACTTTGAAAATCTAGTAAAAGTCAGCAATCTTGGTGCAGTAAGAAACTTTCCAAAGATCATAAATCCCTCAAATACTATGTGTAGACACTGTCAAATAGGGAAGCAAACTAGAATAAGGTTCAAAGCAAAAGAATACACAACCTCAAAACCTTTAAAGCTTGTTCACAATGACCTATGTGTACCTACAAGGACCAATAGTTTGCAAGGAGAGTCCTACTTTATGTTGTTCATTGATGATTTTACTAGAATGGGTTGAATATTTTTTCTCAAAGAAAAATCAGAAGCACTTTACAAATTCAAAGCCTTTAAAACCCTTGTTGAAAATGAAAAGGAGACAAAAATCAAATGTATTAGATCAGAAAATGGTGGTGATTTCACCTCAAAATAGTTTGATCTCTTCTTTGAAACACATGGAATAAAAATACAATTCTCTGCTGCTAGAACACCTTAGCAAAATGGGATTGCTGAGAGAAGGAATAGAACAGTTCAGGAGGCTGCAAGGACTATGCTCAATGAAGAAAATTTTATGATGGATATTGGAGGGAAGATGTGAGCATAACAATATACATATTGAACAAAGGTCAGCTCAAGATTAATAGTAATAAGACCCCTTATTAACTATGATTTGGAAGAGCTCCATTGGTAAAATACTTCAAGGTCTTTGGAAGTAAGTGCTACGTCAAAAGGCTTGATGAGAATCTTGGAAAATTTGATGCTAGATCTAATGAAGGTATATTTCTTGGATATGTCTCTACCAAAAAGGAATACAGATGCTACAATATTAGATTACATAAGATTGTTGAGAGTGAAGATGTTAAGGTGGATGATCTTAAAACAATAAGGATAAAAAATCAAGAGACTATACTTGACAGTGAAGATGAAGATGATGATCAGTCAGTTGGTACACAAGCAGAAGAAGTGGAAGAGGATAAAGAAGAAAGGGAAGAGAATGATATGGATACTAGTGAATACAAAGAGGATATTCAAGAATAAGAGGTAAGAGAATAATCCCCAAGAAGACACACAAAGACACCCTCTAGAATGACTCAAAAGAATCATCCCGAAGAATTGATTATTGGAAATAAGAGTGATGGAGTGCACACAAGAAGACAGTTGTTATATCAAACAAAAATAACACTTTTGTCACATATTGAGCCCAACTCAATCAAATAGGCATGTAAATATGAGAATTGGGTCAATGCTATGAAGGAAGAATTGGACCAGATTGAAAACAATCAAACCTGGGAACTAGTTCCAAGTACAAAAAACAAAAATGTCATTGGAACTAAATGGGTGTATAAAAACAAAATGAATAAGAATGGGAAAGTAATAGGAAAAAAGGCCAGATTGGTATGTAAAGGATATGCTCAAGCTGAAGGAGTAGACTATGAATAAACCTTTGCACCTGTGGCCAGATTAGAGGCAATTAGGATGTTCCTATCCTTCTCCAGCTACAGAAAATTTAAAGTATACCAAATGGATGTCAAGTCATCATTTCTCAATGGAAAATTAGAAGAATAAGTCTATATTGAGAAACCATAAGGGTTTCAATTAACTAACAAAGGAGGCTATGTATGTAAACTAAAGAAAGAACTCTATGGGCTAAAACAAGCACCTAGAGATTGGTATGCAAGGCTAGATTCTTAATTACAAAAACAAGGCCTCAAAAGGGGATCAACAGACAACAATCTTTATTGTAAAATTGATGGTAATAACATGATGATTGTGGAAGTATATGTTGATGATATTATATTTGGAAGTGATGATGAAAAAATGAGTAATGACTTTTCTAGGATGATGCAGCAAGAATTTGAAATGTCTTTGCTTGGCGAACTGAATTTATTTCTTAGATTACAAATAATACAGTCCAAAAGAGGAGTCATTATCCATCAGTCTATGTATGTTAAAGATATGCTTAAGAGATTCCAGTTAGAGGATTGCAAAATTGTTAGGACACCTATGACAGTTGGATGCAAACTAAGCAAGGAAGATGAGTCCAAAGTTGTAGATCAAAAACACTACAGATCAATGATTGGGAGTTTACTCTATGTAACAGCTTCCAGACCTGATGTCAAGAAAGTTGTTGGGATGGTGGCTAGATTCCAAGCAACACCAAAGGAGAGCCATGTTCAAGCTGTAAAAATAATCTTTAGGTATTTGAAAGGAACTATAGATCTTGGTTTGTGGTACCCTAGAAAGGATTCATTCACATTAAAATCCTATTCAGATGTTGATTAGGAAGGTAGTGTAGATGAAAGAAAAAGTACAAGTGGAGGAGAATTATTTTTGGGAGAATCATTGGTAGCTTGGATAAGAAAGAAAAATTCGTCAATTTCTTTGTCTAGCACTGAAGTTGAGTATACTGCAACAACAGAATCTTTCACACAAGTGGAATGGATGAAATAAACCTTAAAAGACATCAAAATAGTATTTGAAGAACCTACTATTATCCACTGTGATAATACAAGCGCTATAAGTCTCTCCAAGAATCTTTTCCAACACTCCAAATCAAAACATATTCCCATAAAATACCACTATCTAAGAGATTAGGCTGAAAATAAGAACATTAAATTGGAATATGTCCCAACACAAGAACAGGTGGCAGATATTTTCAAAAAACCCTTAAGTAGAGATGTATTTGAATATCGTAGGCATAAATTGGGAGTAATCCCTCTTCCAACCTAAATCTCTCAAGAAAATAATGCATCAATTGGCACCAAATCAGGGGGAGACAACAATCAAAATTAGAAGGAGTCATTCAGTTATGACAAGAAAAGTATGATTGCAAGATAAGTTACCCATGTTTAGATTCTGATCATAAGTATACAGACAAACAAATCTTTACCATAGGGGAAGCAACCATTTTCCATTGATGTCAAAGGGGGAGAATAATTTCAAAAGAGAGAAGCATCATCACATGGGGATATTGTGTATAAAGTTGGTTTGTTGCCATCAATGAAAAAGGGGGAGATTATTGGACATAGTTTCATTGATGTATTGTCATTGATGTCAACAGATGATGTCATTGATGTGATGATAAGTTGGTATGACGAATTTTCATTGATATCAACAATATTATGGTTGATGTCAAACAGTTGGACGATGTGCAAAGATAAAATATCAGGAGGGTGTTGGCAACAGGCTGAAAGTGGAAAGAAGGATGATCGTGGGAAAGAAAGCGTGCAGAAACAGAAGTAACAGCTGGAAGGTAACACAACATGTGCACATGCAAGAAAGAGTGCATAAGGAAAGCGACAGCTGGAAGAAGAACAACATGCGTGCATGGGAGGAAGACCTAACATTGCTAGGGTTAGGGTTTTGGTAATACATTGTAAATGGATAAAGATCCTAATATATATAAATAGAGATATGCAGGTATCATATAGAGGGAGGTTCTCTTTTGTAAATGACCATCTCAGGTCAACTAGCGGAGGAGACCACTGCAAATGCCTCGGCTTGGCTAGAATGGTTGATGGGGGAAAAACCATAAGTTGTTGGAACTTTGAACCAACCACCATAGCAGGAAGACAGAGTGCAGATACCAATCTCACCCCGCAAGAAACTTGCAACAAAAATTGTTCTACCATGCATACCAGCTGGGGTACAAGTAGAACCAGAGCTATTGGGTCATGTCGGGAAGCTCAAATATTTATACCATGATGTATCAGATGAAACCAAGTTCCTAGAACTTGCATAGAGGGTCTTTATGTAGACCATAGTTGTAAACCAACTTCGAGAAAGGATTAGCCAGCCACACCAGTGGGCAGCTGGTCTGGATAGAACATGAATCTTAGGTTTGTTGAAGCTACCACATTTTGGTAGAGGCGAGTACGTGACAGCATGTGTCAAGCATTTGTTAGCAGTCACACATGGAGGGGACATATGGATGGACAAACCCATCCCCATAACTATTGAGATTATCGCACAAATCATAGGGTTACCAACCTAAGGTATGGATCTCGCGTTGATTCTAGATGACAAATCCAAGGAGAAAGAATTAGCAAAAGAAATGAAGAAGAAATATGGCACCACCAGAGGAACGAGGGGAATCATGATCAAATGAGTAAACAATGCAACTACTCAATTGGGTGCAAAGATCTTAGCTTTCAAACTACTCAGAAAATGCCGCAAAGAGGAAGTACCAACAGGAGTCATTGCAGTCACAACTCAGTGTGCAGAAGGCGCCTCTATGAGCTGGGTGCCATATCTATTGAAATTATTTCAAGAAGACTGCAAGGATGCACAGGACCTAGGCATAGAGTTCCATTACTCATGGTTGATCACCCTAATAGCCTTCATGGGATGATGAGAACTAGGGTATGTAATTTTTTGTACCAGACCACAGCCAGCGGGAGCAAGATACCTATTACTGAGATCTGAGTCGCAGGTCAGGCATAAGAGGGAGAAAAGATTCATATTTTAAGCATACCTATAGGATATATAGGAAGCTATCAGTCGATCATGGAGAATAACACCAGAGGCTATCGCGTGATATGCGTACATTGCCAACTTCTGGGCCACACACCAAACAATGTGGATATAAAAAAAACAGGATCTAGATAAATAGTGGCTATAGATACGTTACTGCATCACAGAATGTGATATCTACATGGTCATAAATGAATCGCTTGATGAATGGAGGATCCCAACCATTACCCAGGAAGTACCGAAAACAACAACAGAAAAAGAGGTAGAACTGGCGGAAACCCAGCCTCTGGAAATCCCAGTGCCCAAGAAACCAAGGATGGGCCAAACCAAGCTGACTCGGGAAGATGAAGGGTTGAAATGAATAGATACCTAGAAGGGGAAGAAAGAGACTACACAGTCGACCAACGGACAGCAAAAAGAGGTCAAGGGAGCATAGGAGACCACCCCAAACCCCATCAAATAGGAACCAGGGGGAAATAAGAGACTAGTTGCATAGGCAGGAGGCGCACACAAGAAATCAAAGTTGCAACAAGCATTGCCAGACTACATGATCATAGAGGACAATGGGGAAATGATCGCCATAATTGTCCAGGATTTCCTAGCAGAAGATTTCGATCATGCAACATATCACAAGGATAGACTGCAAAAAGAGCTAGTAGAAATAGAACAGTTCCTCAAGAAATTCAGGGAAGCAAAGAAAACAAGCAGCAACAAAGGCATAGAGCCATCGACAACATAGCCCAAAGAAAGAGTGGAGGTAGAAGAAAGAGACCCAATCCACTCCATGCCACATGTAAACACAACGATTTACATCAAACCTAGCATGCAACACATGGATGAAATCATGGGGCAGACACCCTTGAAGGATTTGGACAACATCCAATCGGTATTGACGTGGATGCTATCAAGGACACTACACAAATTTCAAGTTAGCGTCGACCATGAGGTACAGTCTCGTGCACATAAAAACTTAGTCGAGCTACAACAAGCAACAAAGAAGCGGGAGGCACTAGAAAAAGTCTGTGAGAAGGCCAAGCTCGAAACTCATGAGGAAAAAGAATGCAGGAATGAACTAGAATGAAGAGTGGGAGGAATTTCGAGAAACTCCCAAGCACCACGCAAGGAAATGAACTCCCAATAGAAGGAAAGATTGACCAGATTGTGCAGGCAATTGATCAATATAAGAAGGAGATCGAGAATCTCTGCGAAAAACTCACACCAACCACTCCACCGGAAATGAAGGAGAAAAGGAAGTAGGAAGCAATGACACAGTTGCAGGAGATGGAACAACAATTTATCACATCATCTGAACTGCTCGATAAAGCAGTGCAACGTTGGACAAGGTTGGAGGAGGATCCACAGGCCCAATGTTGGGACAAGGAAGAGGAAAGGATCAATGCAACCATTCAAGAAATCAAACAGAGGTAGAAGACCATAACAATCCCAGAATGAGTCAAATGGATGCAGGAGATGAAGAAGATGGAGGCAGAACTTATCACTGCACAAACACAGAAACAGGAGCGTGAGGCTCAAATAGAGCCAATACAGTAATGGGTAGAAAAAATACTCACACTGGCAGAAGAAGCTAAAACAAAGATAGCACAGACCCAGTCGAGTGTGCAGAATTGTTGAGAGACGAAGTGGAAGTTTAGGTAGTAGACACCATCAAGTAGAAGACCGCGTAGGCACTGACAAAAGCAACAAAGCTCAAGAAAAAGTTCTAGATGATCACTAAGGTGATCGAAGAAGCTCAGAAGGATTAGGTGATTCAGGACGAGTCACATGTCAGTGTTGGGGGCCTGTTGGCACTAGGAAGAAAGTGTAAAGAAGGATGATCGTGGGAAAGAAAGTGTGCAGAAATGGAAGTAACAATTGGAAGGTAACACAACACACACGCATGCAAGAAATCTTGCACAAGGAAAGCGACAGCTAGAGGAAGAACAACACACACACATGAGAGGAAGATCTAACGTCGATAGGGTTAGGGTTTTGGTAATACATTGTAAATCGTTGAAGAGCTCGATATAAATAAATAGAGATATGCAGGTATCATATAGAGGGAGGTTCGCTTTTGTATTAGTTCAGCTTTTGTAATATTGTATCATAGTTATGTACAAGTGGATGCGTTACGTAATACTGCTATGAACCATTTTAGTAAGCTGTTGAGATAAGAATAGAGGAGAGAAGGAAGATCTGAGGATTAGATTGTAGGCTATGGAGCCTGGTGCGATCTAGTTCACCTCATACATATCTTACCCATATGAGGGAATTGTAAGCGCATAGCACTGGAGATGCATAACTACCATGATAAAAGAGCCAAGAGACAAATCTTTGTGGACGTAGCCCAGGAGGGGGTGAACCACGATAATATCTGTGTAATGTGATTCTCCAGGTTAGGTATAATACACTCCCTATTTGTTTTTTAGGTTCCACGGAGATATTGGCCAATGCTTCTAGTTCGCATGCATCAGAACTTATGGTTCTAGATCCAAATTCATCGGAACATGACAACTGTTTTTCCAAATAGAACCCTTTACTACATAAAAGAATAGGAAATTCCTTGTGTCGTTGTGGGATAACAAGCCTTGGGTCATTCCTATTTCATTACATAAAGGTTTGGGTCATTCCTATGTATATCTTTATTTTCTTTCAGTAGTCAATTGTTATGCTTAATGAATGAGTTAATACATTGTCATGGATTACGATTGTGTTGTTCGGGAAATAAATTATTAAAGATAGATGCACACCAGTGAGTAATGGTAGATTGCAATCACAATTTGTAGTATATAGCTTTGATTAATAAACCCCTATCTCATACTCAATCCTAGGCTATAAACACCTGAGTCTTACAACCACCCATTTAAATCTATCTCGGGTGAGACTTCACAGTGCATTCTGTGCACTGTGTTGCCTTCTAGTTTACCAGGAGGGCCGATATTTTTAGAGGGTTTGTTGGAAACCTGAAAAACATGAACCCTCGGTCAATAACTCAAACGGTAAACAAGAGTATTAAACCAATAGAGGGTTAGTGAATAAACATCAAAGCTCAGAAGAGATGGCGCGATGAATTACATAGAGCGAAAGAAGAATTAAACGACGCGCTAGTTATAATCTCGCAATCGGTCTAGATTGTCAAATCTCATAAACTCAAATATTGATGACTGTGGTTGATCCAACAAATGATCATATTAATTTGGATTAAATCATGACCGTCGGATGCACAATCGCCATATCAATGACAGGAATAGATTATGGAGATCGAAAGGAGAATTAAATATCGTTCTATTTCCACTCCCGTAATCAGTCGGGACCATCAAATCTTATAGCTTCGAAGATCGACGATTGTGGTTGACTCACCAACAACACACAACTTCAAATTGTGGAGTTTGGGTGACGAGTTAAATCACTCGCAAGTTTTGGTTCTGAAATCATCCTTGATCGTTAATATGCTTCAAGAGTCTTCACAACCATTGGATCACCTTAAATGGAAGGATAGGATAAGCGGGGAAAAACGATTGAGAATTTGATTATCCGAATATCTGTCAATCATCAGATCACTTTAAGTGGAAGGATAGGATAAGCAAAGATGGAGGGTCGTTAAACTTAAACCAAGGCAAAGCAACATCACAGACAGATTGAGTCATCGATCTAAGATCTTGATGAAACAAACATAATTCACTTTGGGTCTAAAGATGTGAGGAGGTTACGCTTCGGGAATTTCACTTTAGAAGATTTGTAAAATCGATATATTGAGACACCCAAAGTCCCGAAAGCCAAAATTTTGAAGTCACTCTCAACTGTCAATCTGAGATACCCTTCGGATGTTATTCTGACCGTTAGATCAAGGAGATGAATATGTGTCACATCGGGAGATCTATGTCAGTAGACCACATAATCAAGGACATGTGACAAACCACGTTGACAGACCACGTAAGCAAGGACACATGGAATAGTCATATAATGACAAGTGTCAAGTTGCAATCGACATTTCAAGTACGTGAAAATCAAGAATCAGAGTGACACATGACAGACACTCGACTCATGCCACATCATCAAGTGACGTAAGCAAGTTACGTCACTCTGAGAGTTTTAATTCGGGAGTTTCACCACCAGCAGATTCCCTAAGTCCCGAAGTACTGAATGTCGAAGTCCCAAAGTGGACATGAGTCATCCGATCTGAAGATCATTTCGGGTGTATTCTCAATCGTTGATCATATTACAGTGGAAGGATAGTGTAAGTATAATAGTCGAAGTCCTGGATTAAATGGTGGCCATCCATCTAAATGCTTGATTAAGTCCTAGCCATCAGATTAATAAATGAAAGATTGAACATGACCATTTTTCTGGTTATGCAAAATAAAAGTGAACCATCTGATCTGTTCGACGAAATATTATTCAAAAATTTGAAAAGTTGAAATCCTGAAGTCCCGAAGTCTCGACTATCATACATCTCATCAGGGGATTAAATCATGAGCGTTGATTTGATAAGCGCTCAAGCACTCATATGGCCTACCATTTGGTCACTTCCATTGGTCATATGGAATAAGAGATTAAAAAGGTAGGATATAATACGTCGCTAAATTGATAAGCCTGTGGTTTTGTATCACTCGGTCACATGTAATTGTTTGAAGGAAGTGCCTCTGCAGAACTCGATTTCTGCAAATAAAGGCATAGATTCGAGATCAAGTTAAAAGGATGAAATTGATCCATAACTGTGATAAATTTATGAAAAATCCTTCATGATAAAAAATTTAAAACAATGATTATGGTTAAGTTAAATGAAGAGGTGCGATGGTCCAAATAAAGGGACACATTCTATAACACTCACGAAATTTTGAAGAATACATAAATGAGAAAGAGTGGTGAGAAGAAAGTGTCTCTGTAGTTCGAATTAGAAGATATATTAAATCACAGGAGCAGAGAAAAATGCAGTAAAGACTTGATACAAAAAAAATTCCAGATTCAGAAAATAAGGGTGGTTGGGTGGTGCAAGGGCAGGTTGGTGCCTGCAGAGGGAGTTGGTGCTTCCTTGTCATTTGTAACTGACTAAACAGGGGGTCGTAGCCTCCTACCAGTTGGTGCTGGTGAACAAGCGTGTGGGTGCATCCTGATCATTTGGTGTTGATAGAAAAGGAAGAAAATCTTCCTTCTATGTAACATGTAAAACAAATTTTGCAGTTACTAGAAAAGAGTTTGTGTTTTTTCCCAATTGGATTCCATGATAAAAAAATTTGTCAAAATTTTGTTTGCATAAATAAAAGAAAATGATAAAGTTATTGTGTCACTGATTCACCCCCCCCCCTTCTCAGTGACAGGATATGATCCTTCAATCCCCTATGTGGATCAATTTCTCCATCTACTCTCTCAACACAAACGTTTCCTCAAGCAGTCTAAATCTGCCTTTGGAGCCTCGAAATTGGAGTATCTGGGTCATGTTGTCGAAAAATTTAGTGTAAGAGTGGAACCTAAGAAAATTGAAGCTATGAAGTATTGGCCTCGCCCTAAAACTCTTATGAGATTGTGTGTTTTTCTGGGTTTAACGGGGTATTATCGTAAGTTTTTTTAGAATTATGGAAAAATTGTAGCACCTCTCACTACTCTTCTTAAAAAGAATGCTTTCACTTGGAATCCAACCAATGATCAATCCTTCCATGCCTTGAAATATTCTATGAGAATGACTCTTGTACTGGCACTTCCCAACTTCACCAAGACTTCCTGGAATGTGATGCTTATATGAAAGGAATTGGGTTAGTCCTCATGCAAGATGGAATACCTTTGGATTTCACTAGCAAACAAATCTCAGAGAGACATTTGGGCCAATCAATCTATGAAAAGGAAATGTTGGTTATTCTACATGTCATGGATCTTTGGCATCCTTATCTGTTGGGGCAATGCTTCCAAATTTAAACTAATCCTCGGAACCTCAAATATTTTTTGGAACAAAAAATTTCATCCCTGAAGCCAAAAAAGTGGGTGACCAATTTATTTGTATATGATAATGAGATGATTTACAATAAGGGAAAATAAAATTCTGATGTTGACACTCTTCCAAGAAATATGAAGAATAAGGGTCCCTCTTTTCCCTCTCCTTCATTGTACTAGATTGGCTCCAAGATGTTCTCTAAGAATGGCTACAAGACCCCAAAATTTATCTCCTGATCCAAAAACTGCAACACCATTCTCAAGATTCTCTAGGTTACTCTTGGCACAACAACGAGCTTCGCTACAAAGGCCATTTGTATTTAATAAAAAAGTCACAACTTAAATCCACGGTGTTTTATGATATTCACGCTTCACCCACAACTGGGCATTTTAGGTTTACCAAAACCTATGAATGGGTCAAACATTCTTTTTTTCTAGGATGGTATGAAATAATATGTTCGCACCTTTGTAGTTGAATGTGATACTTATCAGCACAACCAGGGAGAAACAATCAAAGCTCCAGGAACACTCCAATTGCTTCCTATTCCACCTCCTATTTGGAGGTATATTTATATGGATATCATTGTTGACCTCTCTAAATATGGTAATAAGTCAATCATCATGGTGTTATCTGATCGTCTTTCCAAATATTTTCATTTTTGTGCTCTTCAACACCCGTTCACTGTAACTAAAATGGTTCAAATATTTATGGATAATATATTCAAACTTCATGGCATGCCTCATTCTATTGTCTCTGACTGAGATCCAACTTTCACAAGCAATTTTTGGTAGGAATTTTTCAGTCTTCAAGGAACCCAATTGCATCTCATCACCATGTATCATCACCAAACAGATGGCCAAACTGAAGTTGTCAACAAGTTATTGGAAACATATTTGCAATGTTTAGCATCTAACAGATAAAATCAATGGACTAAGTTGTTACCTCTCGTTGAATGGTTTCACAACACATCTTACCATACTACCACTTGCAATACTCCTTTTGAAGTTATCTATGGGAAATGACCATCGTTCGTTCTCTCATACATGTCAGGTGCCTCCAAGGTTCAACAGGTTGAAAAAAATCTTATAGTGTGAGTGTCCAGTCTTCGTACCCTCAAATAAAATTTGGTCATGGCTCAGAATCACATGAAGCAACAAGAAGATCAGGGTCATTGTGAATGTCAATTTGTTGAAGGGGACAATGTGTTTCTTCGTCTGCGACCTTATAAGAAGACTTCAATCAAATTTGAACATTGTCATAAAATTGCTCCCAAATTTTATGGTCCTTATACAATTGTCAAGTGAGTGGGACCTGTGGCCTACCAGTTAGCTCTCCCTAATGATTCTAGCTCTTCCCCGTGATTCTAAGCTCCATCATTTTTTTCATGTCTCATTCTTAAAGAAAGTGATTGGAACTAAATGCCACACTCAAACCAGTCTCCTTGATTTGGATGAAGAAGTTTCCATTTGGTTGCATCCACAAGCAGTCTTGGACTAGCAAGAGAATCTTCTCCATCAGTGAACCATCAAGGAAGTGTTAGCTCAATGGAAAGACACAACTCTCGAAGATGCCATCTAGGAGCCAACCACCATTTTGCAATAGTTTCCTCATCTCAAGCCTTGAGGACAAGGTTGTTCCTCAAGGGGGAGGGAATGTTAGGGACCTAACCTCCATAACCCATCATGTAGATATAATAATATATTTTCCATGTAATAAAGGCCGACATTAGTTAATAAGGCCTATTTAATAAATATGAACAAGTCAATGTAAGAAGACCTAATCTAATCTTCCGCTTATAGAAATATCTTCCTATAGAATGTTCTTTAGAAGATAGAATTGGTATAAATAAGAGTATGAGGCATGATAAATATTTGTCTTGATAATTCTTTTAATAGAGCATTTATTTTTCGTAGGTTTCCCCCTCGAAGAGGAAAGTGAACATTGTTTCCTATCAATAAAGGTATTATTTTTTGTTGTGGTTCTCTACATTTTATTGTTCTATTGGTATTTTTTGTAGTATTTATGTTTTCTTCTTAATATAATAGATTCATTACCTAACAGGTAGGGGATTAATGAATCCATAGTGGCACATCAAGCTATATATGCAACATCCAGGGTCCAAGATGTGTTGGAAGGTTTCTGGAGGCAAGCCACGTCATAACAATTCCCAACGCTAAAGATCAAAGGTGCAACGTCCTCTGTACAATGTGTAACATCTCGAGTGCAATCATTAGAATGGCCCTTCAGGGGTGCATAATGATTCATCATAAAAAAAATCACATAATCAAGTAATACCAACATTACAAGATGCAAGAGTCATAAAAAAAATACAAAGTAAGTCAAAATATAATAAAAAATCCAATTAAGCAATTCACATTAGGTATATTATTCAAACTTCACACTAGCTCAAGAATATATGCAATTTTATAAGTTTAGGTATGGGAGGGCCATCACAAGATCATATTAAATGTGCTAGTACCTAAGTAGAGGAGTATTTCCTGAGAAACCCTTCAAAGTGTAAGTATAATTTAATGAGGTGGCATGGGGTTTACTTCATGGGCATGGTGTCATTGACATGAAAGGCCATGTGTGGTTTCGTCTCCATGATCTCCTTTGTTGAGGGAGTGTTTGGTGCTTGATTTATCCTTTCCTCGGTAGTGTGTGTATTCCAAACCCCTTATTTCCTTTTGATATTGTTTTATTACTTTGCAAGTCTCTTTTTTTAGGTTCAACCCATGATCCTCACCTAAATGCCTAATGCATTAAATGTAACACTTTATATGAAAAAATGAATTGTGTACCTCATGTGTGTTGGGTTGTTACACAACAAAATTACTCACTTTGATAGTGTCGCAAGTGCGTCATTACAAAGGTCGCAAGTGTTGCATTTTTCTCACAAGGTCGCAAGTGTCGCATGTTGCTCACAAGTGTCGCAAGTGTCAGGGAAGCATACTACCATGATGCCTATGTTGTTCCTATAACGACATGAGAAGGACACTTGAAACACCTCAAACATTTGATTTGGAAGAGGAGAAATGAGTCAGCAGGATTGCAAACCTTTTGCCATCTGAAAGCACCTCAAAAACTGAGTTTCTGGAGGGGAGCTCTCCCCCTTACACTATCTCAGAGCGTCGATGCTCCCCCTTACACTGTCAGGGAGTGTTATAATGCTCCCCTGGCCCTTTTGAGGGAGCACTATAGATTTTGAGAGCACTGGCGCCCCCCTAAAGCCTACAAGGGAGTGCTACAGCGCTCTGATGGCCCTTTTGAGGGAGTGCTAGCTATTCTGGGCAGTTGTTAAGCTGTTGAGATGAATGGGGGAAGCATCTTTTCATTCTTGGAAAGCAGTTGGATTCGAATCCCTAGTCCAACCATGATCCTAGGGCAGATCCTCAACTAAAGGAGGAAAATCGTCAACTTCCCCAAGGATATCTCAAGTGGTTAAAACCTCTCCAAGGCTATATAAGCAAGCTTTCTAATGGTGAAAGAGGACTGCAAAATGGAGAATCACACCAAACTTATGATCTCATAAGTGGTGCTGGAACATAGCTGATTGGGGGAAGAATTTCTAGCATGAAACCTATGATCTCATAGGAAACACACAGTCAGCCAAAAGAGAGTGATCAGTGAAGTTGTTGTTATCCAAGTTGTGGATCTTTCAGGCAAGGGTTAGACGAAGAGGACTTGACGAAGCTGTCGCATTCGCATCTACGATTGTAAGTACTGTTGTCATTATTCTCATTAA
>SNQJ01S0158276.1:0-22026 GCA_010110895.2 Picea sitchensis
CATCATATACCAATGAAACCACATCGATCCATCTTCATCATATATCAATGACGACTCATTGATCTATCTTCATCGTATCAATGGCAACTCATTGATCCATCTTCATCTATGCATTCTCATCAAGGACAATACATATATCAATCATCAATCATTTAACATCAATCAATCACTTGACATCAATCAATCAAACCATTGGCATTAATGACAACACGATCCCACACATAATAACCAAATAGGTAACTTGTAGCAGGGAGAGAAACGCCTTTAAGCCCTCCTCTAGGTGACAAGGCTGTTTAGTTAGAGGTGTCAAGTCAGTCGTAGAGGTAGTTAAGGTAGTCGTACTTGCACCCAACGCGTCTGCCAAGGCGAAAAGACCGACCCTCTTCCAGAGGGCCTCGTCAGCTGCACCCAGTAGTGCACTGACATCGTCCTCCATCCCTAAATGTTCGAAAATAAGCCAACAGATAGCTACCCGAGCTACACTAAACTCGCCCCCCAAGAGTCATCTGAAACAAAGCAGTTACCAAAAAAGTCAATTAAAACCTCATTTAAAATGACTCCAAAACCCTGCCAAGGTCTTAATGAAAACCTCTGCTAAGTGGAGTGAGGGGAGTTTAATTTTGTCAGGCCAGAGTAACTGTCGATAAGACCTCTTAAACTCTGAATACATTCATTCCAAAGACCGCCAGTCCATCACCGCTAAGTAGATAGTGACAACAAAGACCCACTGCTGAATAAGACAAAATGTAAACCTTACCAAATCCTTTGTAACAAACACTACAATATAACCCCGAGCTAGAAACTCCAACAAATTTGAACAAAAACCCAGGTTTCAAGACTCGCCTCTTTCTCGTCTCCCATGGCTGATCTCTCTACTTTATTCATTTTCCATGAGTATTTCTTACTGTACTACTAACATTAGAACCTCTTAAACTCCATCAAATATCAATTTGAAAATAAAAAATAAAATTGTAGAATGTTTAACCATCCCCATTGATTGTGGTTATTGCCCTTGTCCATTAACATTTTGCTTTGCCCACAATTTTACCCCACTTGTCATTCAACCCTTCAATCTAGAAATTCCTACTTACTTGGCAGATCTGACACCTGTCTATTGACGCCAATCTTTTGACAGATGTTTCGGCGTCCTTTAAGGCCTCCACCGATTCCCAGGGGAGTAAATTGAAAAAGATAGCGATGGCATTGGCTCCTCCCGCCGGGCAATAGCCGGTGGGCGCCGGTAGAATCGTCTGATACCTGCATTATTGGGCATGGCCCGCCGCCACATGTTTTATTTCTACCAACAATGTCCTAGGGAATGTGACACGTGGGCCCTTCCGCTGCGACACCCGGTATCTTTTCTAAATGTTCGCAGAACTCACTGACCCGGTTTCAAAACTCCACCCTATTCAATAAGGCCACCCGGGTTTCAAAACTCCACCCTATTCAATAAGGCCACCCGTCTTTCTCTTTTGGCAGTTACTTACCTCTATTATTTCATTTCAACTAGAAGCGAGATCCTCTCAGTGGGAAACCGGGATTTTCTCTGTGAACAAAGTTGATGTGGGCTCATCCAGATTGGGCTAGAACGAAACCCAATTCGGTACATTTTCATTCACCGCGTCACTGTTACTTCTGGTGAGTGGCATGTGGGCTTATACACGGGCTTCATATAGTATATACTTGATTGACTTTAACCTCGATTAAAGATTAAAAAAAACCCAGGGTGGGTAGAAGTGCTAGAGGCTTCCTTGTTCTTCCACACTAAGGCTAATGGGCGGTGCTCTCGGCCTATAAATAAAGAGAAGTAGGGCTGGTTTGGCGTTTTAGTTTTCGACGAGTGTCTTTATAGGTGGATGTTAGGGGGATTGCTCACCAGCATTTGGGTTTATGTTCTTTTTATGTATTGAGGCAGCTTATGCATGTGGGTCGTTTAGTCTGATACTGAAAATCAACTGAAACTTACACACAAGGATTCGGATTTTGATTCTTTTCAGAAGTTGGGGGAGAAGATTCAGTGGGAAAGATCAGTGTTTTGCTATTAAAAAGGTTAGTTGATGGCACACTTGTTGAATTTCTGTTGACCCATGTGATCAAATTCCCCATTTTCTGTTTGTCGAGAAGTGCCATTTCATCTAGTTCAGAGGCGTGGGAGTTTTCAAGAGCCTGTAGGAACCATTGTTATTGAATCCCTATCTGTGTTGTGCCTATATTGATTATTGAATCCAAGTCTGTATTGTGCCCCTGTTGTTGTTGAATCCCAATCTTCATTGTGCCTAAGTTGCTGGTGAAGCATAATTTGTATTGGGACTATATGAGCCCGGTTCAGTTAATTGGGAAGGTTTTGTCTGCGATTTTGATGCAGTCCATGTTGTTCTAATCTGCTTTTCTTTGGGTTTGTATACAGCCCATCTTAATCGAATCCCGATAGATTGTTGTCTACATGCCAGCCCTTTCCATTACAGGACTCTTTCCCCAAGGCCTATAACATTACTCTTTCCCCAAGGCCCGTTATAGTTCCCTTTCATCAGACATTATTATGAGCTTCATTTTCTATTTGGTTCTATTTGTGCATTCCGTTCAAGCAGAAATTTAGACTATAGTGGCCCTGCTGCAGGCCGATTTGGGAGTGATTTAATTTTTCAGGGCTTATAGGCAGCATATTGCGGTCCCCTTTTGCATAACATTATAAACTCTATTTTCTGTTAAGGTCTATTGATGTATGCCACTGAAGCATATATTGACCTCACAATTGTTTCGCTGCAGACCGTTTTCTCCACTGTGTAGTGCTTCAGGACCTAGAGGCAGATTATTACGGTTCCCTTTCATTGTATATTTCTATGATCTCGACTTTCTATCTGAGTATGTTTATGTAGCCTGTTCAAGCATACAATAACCTTATGATGGCCTGGGTGCAGACCGATTTCGTTTGCTTAATGTTTCAGTGCCTAGAGGCAGCCTATTACACTTCCCTTTCATCCGACAGTGTCACAAGCATCGTCTTCCATTTGGGTTTATTGATGTCAGCCCATTCAAACATATCTTGACCTTATAGTGGCCTTGGAGCAGACTGGTTTCTGAATGCTTTCATGTCCTGGAGCCAAGAGGCAGCCTATTACAGTATACCCTTTAATCTGGCATTGCTATGAGCTACATTTTCTATCTGTCCGCCTTGATGCAGCCCATTTGAGCATTTGCTGACCTTGTAGTAGTCTAGCTGCAGACATGATGTAGCTACAACATGTGTTAGTGTTTTAATGTTTCAGTGCCCAGACAGTTTTTCTTGCCTGAATCTAACTTCTATGTTTCTAGATGTAGCTATCACAAAGTTCATGGATAGTTTAGAGTTGTTCTCATGATGGACGCATTTCAATAGGGTTTGTGATTATGATGCTTTTCAAACTAATAGATGGATCTCAGTTCAGGGGTTTGTGAGATTATGTCCTCTTGTTTTTAATTCATAGTCCATCTTGCCTAGCCTTTTGTTTAGGCAGAATTTATGTTATAGTTGCAGCATAGATTTAATTTTGCATGATAAGGAAATTTTGTTAATTGCTTTAACTTATGGTGACCTTTGGATTGAACTATCCAGGGCTCTTTCAAAGAAAATAAGATGGATAACTACTACCAAGATGATTTTGATTATTTGGTGGATGATTACGAGATGGCTGATTTCGATGATGACGTTGAAGATGATGTCCGCATCCGGCGCAGGAGTGATGTAGACTCAGATCCTGAAAATGAATTCGATTCAGTGAGTTCCTACTTGGGTTGTTGCATTTTTAAACAAAACGTTGGTGTTGTTCCTCATTCAAAGTTTTATAGTCTAGATTTTCCTAATGGTATCTAGAAGATCTGGTGCATCTCAGGCTTAGTAGGTCATTTGGTTGATTGTGATGATAGTTCTGATGTTGAATCGGATTTGTGATTTGGATTTGTTTTTTTGCAGAACAAGAAGTCACCTGACACAACAGCTGTTGAAGCCAGGAGAGGAAAAGACATTCAGGGTATTCCATGGGATAGATTGAACTTTACCAGGGAAAAGTATAGAGAAACTCGTTTACAGCAGTATAAGAACTATGAGAACCTTCCGCGGCCTCGACGCAATCTTGACAAGGTATGCATTTGCAATCTTTAACAGTCACTCTGTGTTGGTTGTCCAATTTGCTTTCCAGTCTCTTCTTTGAACTTGCTCTTCATTCTCTGGTCTGTTTGAAAGCGATAATTCATAGTCATGTGACATGTCCTTTTGTGGCTGCTCATGTGATTTTCATTTCCTCACAGGAGTATACGCATTTTGAAAGGGGATGCAGTTTTTATGATTTTCGCCACAATACGAGATCAGTCAAGGCCACTATTGTCCACTTTCAGGTAAACATTGAATCTTAATCTTAGCGTATTTTCTCAGAGTCTGAATGAAGGTGGTAAGGTTCCAATGATATGAACTATCTAATTGGAAGTTAATCATGTATTACTTTAATGCGACCGGTAAAAAAGAAGTAACCCAGGAAAAGCTAAATTAATGTGACGTTTTTAGAAGTGATTAGCCAGTGATCAAGTCTGATCCATTAAATATGTCATATGCAACTGCATTCTCTGTAGTCTTCACAATGTAAAATTGATTGGCACCGGGTAAATGAAAAAACTTAATTTCAAGGGTAACCTTGTTGGTTGGTTTTGTGCTTAAAAGCAACTGGAATTCCCAATCTATATTTGCATTATATACTATGCTAAGATTCCCACAATAATAATGGTCCGATTGGAAATTTATGACAAATTACGAGCATACTGGGTATGCGGGCATGTAACTAATTAGATATAATCTTTTAGCCATAAATCAATAATAACTCTAGTGTAGAAACTACATGTTCTTTATAAAACAGTAAGTTAAATGTTTAGAATTAACAATTTAACTGTTTTCAAATCTTGTCTGTCCATACAGTGGAATTCTTTAATGACTGGTTAAAAATGGTAATTGAAGATCATATTATGATCATTACTGACTTCTAACACTGCAAATTCTTTTATGATCCGTACCGGGGAGAATGCTTTGTTGGTTTTATATTAGATGTTACTCCTGAAGAACATTTTTTTGTGCAGGTCAAAGGCTTAATTTTTTTTATTGTTGGGTAATACTAAGGAATCCTTTTTATAAACACAATGAGATCCCACTGAATCTTTTTTTAATAAATATAACAAAATGTAAGGTTAAAAATCTTATTGTATATCTAGTATTTACTTGTAGAAAAAAATCCGGTGATATGCTTGGCACTAATTAAGATGAGATTACTGGTAGTTTTTATAATCCATAAGTGATTAGGTTAGCTGTAAATCTTTTATGTATATGTAGCAGTAACGATAATTTTGCAAGTTGTAACCTTGTGCGCTGGTTGGATTCCTTTGCAGAATCATATGGATAATTATGATGAAATAGTCATAACATTTTATGATCCATATTTAATGAGGCTAGCCACAAATCCTTGATGGTGTGTTGTATGTAGTGATAACTTTGCAGGTTATAGATAACAAAGTTCCCCTTTTGTTTAATTGCAATTGTTTGTAGACTGATATCAAGTAGAACCCAGAGGTAGAGGTAAAGTAGCAACATGTACTATACAGGTTAGTGGAAATTGTATGAAGGATTAATAAGGAGTGTTTTTTTAATGCAGTCAGCTATTTCATGCTTTGAGACCACAAACGTAGCATAGCTGCTAAACTTATATCTGTGAATTTTTTTCGTGGAGTAAATGTCGTTGCAGATTATAGTAAAGGCTGACTTCCTAACACCGTATTAAAATTGAACCTTTTGTGCTAAAAAAAGGGTCTCATTGCTTATCAAAAAGGTACATGGCCATTGCTTAACTTGAAGATAGTTTAGATATAGTTATTTCCTTAAAATTATTTACTATGTTTTAAAGCTTCATTTCTTAGAGCATCTAGCTTATATTATGCATATGCTACATTTGCAGATAGGTTTAATAGAGATAGTTATACTAGCTGATACATTTGATGCATCTACTACATCTAGATTGGTAGTTTTGCAGGTAGTCTTCTATTTATTTTCAGGGATACAATGGTTTCATCAAGGGGCTGTATAAAGGTAAAATGCTACCTGCATATTTGAATTATTTTTGGACTGTCGATTGACTTTGCATTTAGCATGCATATAAGTGTGAGTCTGATTGATTTGCGCTTTGTTTTAGCATGCATCGTATGTCCAAGGCTGACATCTGTAAATCATTCTGTTTCATCCTATTTTTTTTTAGTTTGAGTTTGTAGTTTCTAGAATTTCATTCCACTTTGTTGAATCTTATAGAAAGCTAGGGAATTGATTCTATGATGCTGCTTACATGGCTCTTTCCAGGGTTTCGTAGGTGTGAAATGTCAGTTTTATAATCTAATCAAGGTCTTCATGTTAGAGTTAGATTGCATGCTTAAACTGATATGTTTGGTAAGAGGCATATGCCTTGGATTTATGAACTGTTGTAGCTTGGCTCTTGTGAAAGATGTACCTTCGGTACAGCACTGGGCACAGGGCTTTTGAATGATGCAGATTTGACGGTATTTGCTTTACATATTCATATGAGTAGGCTTCTCTTGACATATAGGTGTGCATGGACGATATATTTTTAAATTTGATAGTCTTGTTATGGTATAGTTTCTTCATTAAATGTAAAACGTAAGTAGGATATTTTATATAGCCTTGGAGGGTTCCATCCTTCTGTAATTTTTTTTCCCACTTAAGTTATTTAATTTTTAGGTATCAAGTAGCAGAAGTTCTCAGGTGGTTGTTATTGACCTGTTCATTGGTAGATTCCTTCAAAATTCCCAAGAAACACTTCAATAAATTTATCAGTGGATTAACATTGTAGAGCACTAAAGTGGTTGAACATTGTGTTTCTGTGATTTGGGTTTCATGAAGATGCTTATATTCAAAAGACTAGAATTGAAGCAGATAGAGTAGGCTGTTTACTATGCCGATTTTTATCATCTTGATACTCCACTGAGAAGTGGTGTACGTTTTAACCTGTCCTCTTTGTGAAATCTAGGGTGAACGTACCTTGAGAACTTGACATTTTGACCCATGTTGGAAACATAACATGCCAGGGCGGAAGTATCTACTGAAAAGCTGGCTAGAGGCTCCATTCATATCAGCGTTCATGATGGTATGCCAGGAAAATGTTTATATTTTTTAGCCAACTTGAGAATCAATCTGGTAATTCCGATCTAAGGGGTGACGCACTTTTGGAGGGTGCAATGGTACCTTGTTATGCTTGTTTAATTGACGTGTTTTCATACATGCAACAACGGATTATGACTTGTTTATTGCTTTCTAAGTATGTGGTTTTTGTAAATTGTTGCGGTCTCTGTTTTTTTATGTTAATTTAATTCTTTTGTTTAAAATCAATTAGCTGCTTGTGCTGGATGAATATCCTTGGTTACGAATTCTTCCTCTGGTAAATTGTGTAGATTACTTTTCTCTATTGATCTGATATATTGTATTTTTAAAATGTCGATTTATTTATCATATTCTATCTATTAAACTAGTGCCATTTTTTTTAATTGAGCGATAAATTATGCCAGCAAAACCTAATCTATCATTCATAAAGCTATAACTTGTCCTGCACTTTGTGTCCTGTCATAGAGGATATTTGCTTTTGAACTGTTCCGAGTCAAACACGTTGGGACATCTGTGCATGTATTGCATTTGCCCAGCAAAATTGCAGTAAAAACATTGGATGTTTAACATTTAGGCCTTATAGTCCTTGTTATAGTGGCCTTCAGCGCTTGTGCGTCTAGTGAGTTTCCATGACAGTCAAAATAATATGCAAATGTAAAACACAATTAGTTCTTCCAAAATTTGGTGTTGCGACTTTCCACAATGGTAATCATATTTCATAATTTCTGTTTGTACATTAAGCCACTCAAAAAACAATCACTTTGCATCCATGTGCTATCCTGAATCACTATTTATAGTGAATTGTGTCGCAAGGGCTTCAAAAGCATACAGCTCTTGACTTAAGCAAATCTCTACCAAATTCACTGGCATCGACAAAAGTCTCTGTATAATGCCAGGATTTTTCTAAGATTTTAACACTTGGAGTGGTTGTGCCATGCATGATTTTGAATAAACTTGTATTTCTTACTGAACATATGATAGTGACTTCATCCAAAGGGTGGTGAATAATATTGTATGCGCCTTTTTAATTTAAAACATGTCCTTCAGAAAATGGAGCAAAACAGCCACAAGATCACTAGAAATAAGCGAATAAGCTTACCCTTTGTCCATGCAATCATCTCAAGAATATAATTAATCCAGGCTTTTTGAAACAGCTTATGGTTTTACCTGGTAACTGCGACAAACTTACCTGCTTGTTTGCTTTGCTCTCGGATGGTATATTGATTACCTTGTTAGATATCTTTCACAGTCTTCTTGCAGTTCATTAGATTTGCTAAGGGTTTACAATCCTTTGAAGTTCTTTATGTGGCTAGAGTTTGGATGTCTTTATCTTTAAAATTGATGCAATGAAAACTTGGGATGCCCGATTTCTGACACACTGCTCAAGGTCATTCACATGCGGTTGTGAGGCACTACAGATCCTGTTAGATTTTAATTGGTAATGCTGGTTATTAACAATAACCAGCACCCTTTAGTGTACAGTTGTTATCCTGCTGACTGCATCTCCTAATAAAATACTCAAAATGCCTTAACAATGTAAATGGTCTAAACTCCGACCTGAAAAACAGAGAATGTAAAAGTGAAAACGGTACTTCCCGCAATTCTGATTTTTTTGGTTTATATTGTCTGATACTTCCCTTCTTGAGTTCTAATTCGAATTTGCTGGATGCATACATATGCTATCAGTTTGTTGAAGAATTTATATTTTAATAAATACATATACAAGTTGATTGTAATGATCTGAGGACTTTTTATTTGAATGGATGGACTTTCAAATGCCGTTTGCTGGATGCACCTGGATATTTTGCAGATACAGATATTTTCAGACAGTAAATAACCTCCTTATCCTGCTATTTTTGGAAACCAAAGTAGTTGTACCACTGAGTTACATGGTACTTGTTTGTTGGTTTTTGTCAGACAAAAGCTCTGAAAATTATGAAACAAAAGCTCTGAAAATTATATATTTGTAATACTAGGCTCATGATTTAGTCCCGTGATCTCCTGAAATTTCTCTCCATCGGATGTCTGTTTTAAGGTCAGATATGAACAGAGTTTTGCACACACAACAGTTGACGTTGCATGACTCTTAAGAGATCTCACACAATATAATATAATAAGCTTTGATCTTTGTTGCTTTGTTTGATCCACTAACATGAGGTTTCTATCTGAATTATTACATGTATTCTTGACTTGTTTTGAACTTATTTATTCTAGAACATTATAAAATATACTCATATAGCTTGTTGGCGTCTTTGATTAAAATTAGTTCCGAAGGCATTTTCACTTGTGATTACAAAATATCTTTACTAGAGATGAGCTGTAACATTACCGATTCAAAATGCTGTACCAATACATTGACCATGCGAGTTTTGCCTTTATCCTATAATGAAGTAGAACATTCTAGCTCCACAAATGAAGTTACATTTATAAATCGAAGTTTGGTTCTTCCATCTTTTATTGTTCAGGAAGTGGTGCTGATTTTCTGTGTGATTATGCAGCTGAGGAATTTAGTGTGGGCAACATCAAATCACGATGTTTACCTCGTGCAGAATTATTCTATCATGCACTGGTCTCCATTAAAACAGAAAGGGGTAGAAGTTCTTAATGTTGCTGGTCACATTGTTCCATCTGAGGTAATTTCTGCATATGCTTTTTATTGTTTGGTATTAGTGACTGCCTTTTGAAATTTTCTGTGGCATGGTTGAGTAGTCTGCATCTTTGAACTATTGTACCTGAACATTTGTAGGCAACATTCTGAATACGTTTAACTGGTGTTATTACTTTTTTCTTCTTCTTACTAATTTCTGGGGATTTCAACTTGACAGAAACATCCCGGTTCATCGTCACAAGGTCTGAAAAGAGTCCAGGTCAGTGCAATGTCTGTGAAGGACAATTTAGTTGTGGCTGGTGGTTTTCAGGGAGAACTTGTTTGCAAGGTAAGTTTCAAAATTTTAATTCTAAAAAGCCTTAAGGTGAATTGATTAGGACAGTTGTGACGTTTATCAGCACTATTTAAACTGAATATTGGCATGGCTGGATCCTCGCTGTGAGCATAGCTTATATTTGCTGTTATTTGATTCCAGTATTTGGATAAACCGGGAGTGAGCTTCTGTACAAAAATATCCCATGATGAGAATGCTATCACTAATGCAGTAGAGATCTACAATGATGCAAGGTAATAGTCATACTTCATTTTAAAAATGATTGTGGAATGGATCCCGTTCGTACCGCATTTTACAGAAACTGACCATGTTCTGTTCTCTGCAGTGGTGCAACGCGACTAATGACTTCAAATAATGACTTTGTAGTACGAGTTTTTGACACAGAAAAATTTACAGTGCTTGAACGCTTCTGTTTTCCTTGGTCTGTAAACGTGAGTGTTATACTATTTTTCTCAAATATCACTGGATTTTATCGGAGGGAAGTTTCTGCTGGTTTAGCTTTAACATGTTAGATGATATGAATTTATTGCAAGATTATGTTCTGGATATCATAGGAAGAGAAATATTACTGCCTCGTTCATTCTGTCTCCAGTTCAACGGTGTATATAGATGTATATGTCAATTGTACATTAATGTATTTCTGATAGGACATTGTTAACTTTGCAGCATACTTCTGTCAGTCCAGACAGTAAACTTGTTGCAGTTCTTGGAGATAATGCAGATTGTTTGCTTGCAGACTGCAAGACTGGAAAGGTATTTTTTCACATTCTAAGCATTTTATGAGCATAGTTGTATGGTGGAGCCTGCCCCGTAAGTGCTATAAGGTGTTGTCTAGTAAAGTTGGTTTGATCTAGTTGGTTTAGTGGCTAGTTAAAGTCAAAATTATCAAAAGTCTCATCACTCGATGCCAAAAAGTAGATGTGCCTTGCATCAGGGAATATGGCTCAACTCATATATAGCTTGTTTGCTTGTTTTCTTGTCTCGGCTAGTCTCTATTTTTGTTTATCAGTTTGACTTTAATAGTTGTGATTGGTGTTTTGCAGACAGTGGGAACTCTAAGAGGTCATTTGGATTACTCTTTTGCATCTGCCTGGCATCCAGATGGTTATATTTTGGCTACAGGGAATCAGGACACCACCTGTAGACTTTGGGATATTCGGAAGCTTTCATCTTCCCTAGCTGTCTTGAAGGGTCGAATGGGTGCTATAAGATCGATACGGTTTTCATCAGATGGCCGCTTTATGGCCATGGCAGAGCCAGCCGATTTTGTGCATCTATATGATACCAAGCAGGATTATACTAAGAGCCAGGAAATTGATCTTTTTGGGGAGATTGCCGGAATTTCATTCAGCCCCGACACTGAAGCTTTTTTTGTTGGGGTGGCTGATCGAACATATGGAAGTCTTCTTGAGTTCAACCGCCGACGCATGAATTACTATCTTGATTCCATTCTCTGAGTTTTGGAAGTTAATGGGAGTGGTGTTTTTTTGAAGTGGCACGGGGTAATTCCTGTTGAACCCATTATTGTATATTAGATATATATACCATGTATGAATGTCTGTAGAGCAGAGCTTTCCTTCATCAGAGGCTTCAAAACCCAAATTCCAAGGTCAATGGAAGCCTATTTGTTTGTAAATGGTGTTTTGGTGGATACAGCTCTCTGGTTCACACTGTAGACATTTTAATATATGTAAAAATTTCAGCGGATATACAGTCTACCATCTTGTAAACTGGTGCTGTGAACATTGCAAGTCCTTTGTGCATCTTGTAAACCACTGGAAGGACATTGTCGGTTTATTTGCTTCTAATGGTTAAATGAAAGACAGTTTGGAAGTGGTGGAAAAACAGGCACGAATATAACTACAATGCATGTATGATAGAGATTTAATGAAGCGTACCCAAAGAGTATTTCGGGTCGGAACAGTGCTAGGATGTTATGTGTGATGGTTGACTTATGTCGAAACAAATTTCAATTGGATTTTACGAAGATTTTGGGGAATGCAAAAGTTTGCTGGAAGGTTTAACATGTTTGCCACCTACAATGGGATTTTCCAGTGAAGGAAATGTTTCTTTTTGTGACATTACGGGGAACGATCATGTCAAATTGTGAAACCAATGAATGCACGAGTCCTGAAAACTCGATGGTATACAAGTTTTCCACTGTGTTTCAGCCCCCTTGTAATTTTTGGTTTGGTTGAACCAGATAGTTGAAATAAATGTATATTGGAGGGGTACTTGCTGTCGTCAAGGAGATTATGAAGCTTTCTATTGAACATTTCGCTACTTCTATGAAAATAGATGGATGGGTATTTGTTGAAATACACAAATGGTTCTGCGTTTGCCAGCTGAATGAACAACTAGCGATAGTGGGTACATGTCACTGAAGACCACGGTTATGTTCTTCTGGTCGAAGATATATTTCCATGGGCAAGTGGTTTTGAGTTTGACCTCTTGTTGCAATGAGAAAATATTACCTTTTGGAATATACAAACATGATAATGATGATTACTTGTAACGAGGAAATATCAACTTTTGGAATATACAAATATGATACTCAAAAGCTGTGTACAGAATGGCTACAGGTAATTTTAACACCAGTAGTAAGGTCTCCAAACTCCCTGCTTTGTGTCTGCAATGCAATTGTGATGGATAAGGGGATACGATTTGTCATCTTTTTTTATTATTCTCAGATTTCTCATCTACATTTTTTGCAGCAAGAATCTGGCTCAAAGCTGGATTTGCTTTCTGTAATCTAATCAAATAAAATACCGTATGCCAATAGAATCATGTTGCTCTCTCAGCAATGTAGATTGGAAACTGGAGAAAATATTGGCCTACTAAATTAAAATCACAAGGCCGAGTACAAAGCACTGAAAAATATAACAAAATGAGCCCTCCACTGTACTGGAGGGGAGGGAATTAGTAGATTGTTCACGAGGCAAATATATACACGATATTCTTTGTGAAAATATCGCAATAAGCCGCAAACAACACTTGAGCTCCCTTGTGACTAGATCCATTGTGAACAGCTAATAGACATAAACACACTTAAGCTCCCTTGTGACTAGCTAATAGACAGAAACACACTTGAGCTCCCTTGTGAACAGTGAGGGTTTGGGTGTTCTATAAATGAATTACACATCGATTTATCACCATTTCAATCGCTACCAATTAGGGGTTATTATAATTTAACGGGAACGAGAACGTTAAATACATTTCTACTTGTTTTATTCACTTTCGAATCCTTGAAGGTGGCAGACTAATATGAATTGAGATTGATACTTGAAAAGGGTTTGAAACCTCATGGCGCACAACAGTTTCAGGGTAAATATAGTGGCTGACCCAACTGACTTGGGAGAGATCACACTACCTGAATCCATTTTTTATACCATCTAATAATACGATTTCAGCTCCAGCCCTTCAAAGTAAGTGTAACCATAATGTAACTGATCGATTCGATTGGGGTTTTGCAATCCAGAAAATTGGTTCCGTCATGCCCGTCAAAGTAATTATAACCATAACGTAACTGATTCATTCGATTAGTTTGTTTTGCAATCGAGAAAATTGGATTGCCAATTCTGGAACGGTTTGTTTTGCTATTAATAAAATTGTGCCGAAATAGAGGCAACCAGTCGCAATTGAGAATATTTATTCCTTTCTAAAATTGTTATCAGACCTCTCCTGGTTATATGTATATATTCCGAATTTAAAAAAAAGACAGAAGATCAAGTGCCAGCTGTCGAGGTGACTAAGAACTCCTTGAGAACGGATTTTGAAATTTTCGGTGAAATTTATGTTACCAATCTTCGTTAATAAGAAAAAAATATTATACAATAAATTGTAAAGAGATTGTTAAAGGATTATATATTTGAGCAATAAAAAAAAAAATTGAGTCGATAACAAAAAAATAATTTTGAATAATATTTACGGTAATAAAAAAAATAATATAAGATTTAGTAATATATTTTGTAATAAATTGTGAAAGAAAAGATTAAACAGGAATCTGAAAAGGTATATAAAAATTAATGATATATTCTTAAGATAAAGATTATAGAAATATTTATAATAGATTGAGGATTGGAGAGCCAACACTAGTTTTCACTCGATTTAGGGATTAGTTTTAGGGATGATTGAAAAAACCAAATAAAACTCAAAAAAACGTATTAACAATTGAATTAATATGAACTAATCTTTGAAATAAGGAAAAATTTAGGGGTTAAATTTAGTTGCAAGTCTGTGTAATGTGACTTGTGCAATGTTCACCTAACCTTATTAGAATTGATATCTTGGATTGTGCAATGTTCACTTAACCTTGTGCATTGTTCACAAGAGAGCAAGGAATTGAATATACATCTTTTTTTTTTTTTTGGATCAATAGTATCTTTAGCATGATCATATATATATATATATTTTTTTTTTGGTTTAGGGGGTGAGAAAGAGACCTTAATGTCTCATTTTTTAAGAATCTTTGCAATCTTGTCAATTGTACCTTTTATGTTTCGTTTTTTAAGAATTTGCAATCTTGTCAATTGTACCTTTTATGTAAGGAAGGTTTATAGATTTTCCTTCTTGTTTTCATCAATATATATAATAATAATCTATTTTTAAGGTCACGACCAAGTCAGACACCAGATTGGTGTATGAGACCTTTTTCGCCCAATACAGAGGTATACATACCCTACCCCCATTTGGATTTGAACTTGTGATCTCTTAAGAGAAAACACATGTTCTTAACCATTAGGCCCACTCAAGTGGTATTAGGTCTCCTCTTTGTTTTTATAACAACCCTATCCGATTCTTTCTTATTATACCCATTTGCTTTGAAACATTTTCTAGGTGCTTAAGTTCTTGCTCAATATGTTCCTTGTCCGATATTTTGAAAGCTCGAGTGACCAGGGCATTGACGATTCCACATTTTTGATCCGGGTGGTGATGAGAGTTAGCATGCAAGTAATGATCAATTAATGGACTCACACTGATTGTTACTTGCATGCTAACTCTCATCACCACTCGGCTCAGAAATGTGGAATCATCAATATCGTGGTCACTTGAACTTTCAGAATATCGGACAAGGAATACATTGAGCAAGAACTAAAGCACCTAGAAAATGTATTCAAAGCAAATGGGTATAATAAGAAAAATTCCATAGGGCTGTTATAAGAACAAAAAGGAGACGTAATACCAGAAGTATTGATGAAAATAGGGAAGGAAAATCTATAAGCCTTCCTTACATAAAAGGTACAACTAACAAGATTGCAAAGATTATGAAAAAGGGAAACATCATGGTCTCTTTCTCGCCCCCTAACACAATAAATAATTTGTTGGATCATGTCAAATATACTATTGATCCAAAAAAGCAAAAAGCTGTATATTCAATACCTTGCTCTTGTGGTAAACAATACATTGGAGGAATCGGGAGATCAATTCTAATAAGGTTAAGTGAACATTGTGTAGACTTGAGGCATATCATAATTAAAAAATCAGCTCTCACTGAACACTCCACAATACGAGTTACCATATATGCATAGGAGATGTAAAGATTATTGCAAGAGTGGATCACTATGGAAAAAGAAAGATACGTGAGGCAATGCAAATTGAATTAAATGAGAACAATTTGAACAAAGTTAAGGGTCTAAAGCTAAGCAAAACATGGAAACTTGTCCTTCTAAAGCTAAAATAAACAATAATAACCTTGGTCATAATATGGTAGGCTGACATTTCTAGATAAAGGTTATTACTATTAATCTTTTACAATAAACAAACCATTCAATTTGAGATTATTAAACTCTCGAGGATGATCCCTACTCTGTGATTGAAACGTTGAGAGTAGTTTTTTATAAACCAACACAGTCTCCTTATAAACATTAAGTATTGCGAATGTCACAAAGCTGATGAAAACCTATAACCCAGGCCACAAAGTGTAGAGTGAAGCCTAGGTGTATTAATATGAGGTGGAGGAAGAGCCAACCGACCCCGTCGAAAGTCTTAGACAAGTCAACTTTGGCTATTATGGCCTTAATATTCATTGTTTTCACTGAGTGCAACCCTTCCCGGCTGACACCAATTGCCTTGTGTATTTGGCACCCTTCAAGGAAGCCAAACTGTTATGGAGAGACCTACTTCGAGAGAGTTTCTTTGATCCTTCTAGAAATGATTTTGGAGATGATCGTATAGATATTTTTGCAAAGTGAGATAGGTCAAAAGTTCTCAAAACTAGCGGGGTTGTCTATCTTTAGTATAAGCACAATAAAAATAGTGTTAAAGGAAGCCAAAACCTTCCTGTAAACCAAGTTTCTTCCACTACCCTGCGTAAATATGCTTCAATTAATTCATAACAGCTAATAAAGAATTCTATGGGTAGCCCATCTAGGCTTGGGGTCTTATCCTTCTGGAAGTTGTGAAGGGTTTTGAGCAATTCCTCTTTCCCTACCTCTACCATGAGTTCCTGATTTTCATTATGATCAACAAAGCTATAAAAGTAATTGGAAATTATAAAAATGACATCAATTATGGCTTTGTTGTCTTCTTTGAAAATATTTTAGAAGTGGGAGAACCCCTTTGAAGCAATATCTTTCAAGTTTTCAACCCGACCCAAAAAAGTTAAAAATCTATGATAATGAAACTAATACAAATCTCTATAATATTCATAGATTTTTTTTTTTATAATATTCTTAAAAAAAAGTGGAGTTTAGAATCTTTAAAAATATTTAGATTATTATTTATTATTTTCAATCAATGTAATTAGAAGAAAAAGAATTTAATTTTTTTTAATAATGTTGTGTGAACCATTAAATATTATTTGAAAAATTATAAATATTAATTTATTATACCTAAGTGAAGTCTAAAATAATTCAAACTTTTAAATTGTTATTTGGATCCTATGCTGATTTGCACAAGAACCACTTCTTTAAATTTGAGAAAATGGGGATAAAACATCCAAATTTTATTGAGAACTTCCTTGGATGATAGGAGATAAGGGTAATCCTTTATAAGATGAATATATTTGGATTTTATAATAAAATTTTAAAGTTAAATTATCAATTTTGAAGTTAAAATATAAATCTAAGAAAGTAAAACATAATGGGTTTTTAGAATATTTTTTTGTAATATCATAATTGAAGAGAATGACATATTTAAGGGAAATGAATGGTCTAAGGAAAAGGAAATGCAAATAAAATAAGATGAATATATTGAAATTTTATGATAAAATTTTAAAGTCAAAATATAAACATAAGAAAGTAAAGCATAATGAGTTTTGAGAATATTTTTTGGCAATATGAATAATTGAAGAGAGTTATGTCATATTTAAGGGAAAGGAAGGCTTTAAGGAGAAGGAAATGCAAATAAAATACTATAAAATATCTAGATGTCATATTAAGGATTTTTACATATACATGATGATGAAGGAATTATTTTGGAAAAAAAAAACTAGAATTGTATAGATTGAATAGGATGATATAAATATATTTTTTATTTTCTTATTAAAATTATGGTAAAAAATTAACAAACTTAAAAGAAAAAAAATTATAATTACTAATAATAAGATCTTCAATTGGTATGTTTCAACTACTTAAAAAATGTGCACACAACCACCCTTTAAGAGGTGGGACAAGACAAATTATTGAACCTAATCATCCCATTTGTTACAAATGGACAGATAAACAACTTATGAAGCTAACCAATGTGCAAGATATTAGTGAAACCGTAAAAAACATGAAGAGGGATAAACTATAATTTCAAAGGTTATTGGCAGGATGTCTTGGCAATGATGGAAGAATCAAGGTAGTTAGAGGTTGTCATTAGAACCTTAAAACAACACATATTACTCTCCTTTCAAAAGAGAAAAATTCCATAAATGATATCAACTAATTACTTAAAACATCTAATAAAATTATCGCAAAAAATAATTGTTAATAATTTGAAGAATATATTGCCATTGGTACATGAGAGTAGTGGGGTTTTGTTAAAGAGAGTCTCCTTCAAAACAATTTTATAGTGGTTCAAGCAATAATACATCAAACAATAAAAAAATGGGGATGGTCATGGCATGACAAAACCTTATGATTAAGTAAATTGGGGTTTTCTCCTAACTTTTGGTAGAGATTTTTCTTTACAAAATCTAGGGTTAAACAGGTATGAAAAAACATGTCTTGAGCCACTGATGTATACATTTTATAGAGATCACACTTTACAAAATCTTGGTTAGATGGGTACAAAAATGCATTTCTTGAGTCATTGATGTGGTTTTGATAAATGGATTTCATTAGAACCTAAATCCATTGAAAGATGGAGGGAAGGTTGTATGTTATCTTTTTATCATTATCACAGAGTCATTAAGGACATTTAATAATGCACAAACAATAATGGAAATTAGATTCATCCACTCTCCTAGGACATTTAATAATGCACAAACAATAATGGAAATTAGATTCATCCACTCTCCTACACCTATGCCACTCATAATACACTGTCATTGACAATATGCTCTTAGTTAAGCAAACATATTTAAATTAAAAAATTTAAGGCTTATTTGCAAGCATATGAAATAAATAATGAAAATCAAATGTTTTCTTTATGAATGACAATAACAAAATGAAAATGACCATTTAACAATTTCTTGAATTTAAAGTGTTTTCGCCATGATTCATTTGGGCATCACCTTCTATGTGGGATGGATTTTCAATTGAAGATTGGAAACATACTCCTCGGATAATGCTAGTGTTATTGGGTCAACCACTTTATTTTGATGTAATTAGAATAATGCACAAAGTATTGGCACAAAAGACACCAAATATGGGTGGGGTCAAATCATTTTTATAAATAGACTCAATCCAAACTTGTTAACATGACCCGTGGACACTAGTATGTGGTATCTATTTATATTAGGCATGCGATTGTTTTACAAGTACTAATGTCAAACCAATCTTTATCTCATCATTAGTGTATAAACCCGATGAACCCAATAATTTTTAGACCCATGCCATCTCATTAACCTTAACACCCCCTTAATGTATGTTTGAGATTAATGACATCACAAATAAAGATACCATAATCACAATTTCTTTTATAAAGATATCATTTTCACTTTTGCAATAATCAAGCTAGGTTTTTCCATTTTCTTGAATCAATGTCGAAACATGCCAATGATCATTGCTTATAAAATGGATATTTCCATGCCTTGTCCTTCTATATAAACTATGTTCTTTAACACATGTATAATATTTTGGTTGTTTGAAAATATATAACACCTCAAGTTTACTTTTAAACCAAATAAGTTCACATATGCCAAATTCAAGTTGATGTTTTCTATTCTAAAAAATCACATTATACCAAAACTAAACATACTAGCTAAGTACATTTTCAAGAAAAATTAATTACACCAAGTTTACTCTTAAACCAAATAAATTTACATATACCAATTTCATGTTAATCATTTTTTACTCCAAAAAATCATATTATACCCAAACTAAATATATAAACCAAGTACATTTTCACCAAGAAAAAATATATAAATAAGTACATTTCCATTCTTATAAATCACTTGCCCAATTTGAATCTATAAACATGTCACAAACAATTTTATAAACATGTCACAAACAATTTCAATTTTACTATATTATAATTGGATGTAACTTTTGTATATTTAAAAAATCATTTTTTAGTCTTCCAATGAAGAACCTATGATAAGCTATATATCTTGGAACAAAACTTAATGGATATTAAATATTTTACTTAATGATTTAAGTTGCCAACTAATTTTCTATATATATATACTAACTTAAATGGAACTAACTTACACCTATATTTACGTATACTGCACGACAACAATGAGCTATGAAACACCAAAGTACGCTCATCTTTTGAGAGAAATCATATTTTTTTCTTATTAGACTTGAATACCAAGAAAATGATGTAGCAATTTCAAGCCACAATTTCTAAATTGAAGTGGAAAAATATTTGATGTAATCATTGTGTTTCAATCACAAGTCTTAATTGTTTAGTTGAACATTTTATATGCCTATGTCATTTGATTTATAATAACTTGCAAATAATGCAATCTCTTCCCTACATAGGATTCATGATATTTCATGAAATAGATACTCTGATTTGCCATTGAGAGTTAATCAATCTACTTAATCTACCTACTATGTTGTATATCTAATTACAACATCTTGGTTAACCATTAAACTTTGTATATGACTGGTTTTGTATGTGATTTTATGATTTTATAATAATAATTATTTGATGTTTTTATAGTTTCATAATTAACTTTTTGTAAAACATTTTTTTTTAAATGTAATAAGGATTTTATCATATATATATTAGTTATTTAAACTCTAAGTTGGAATATTTATCTCTTTTGTATAAGTAGGGGTTTTACCTTCTTATTTATATTTCTTATCATTTTATCAATACAATTAACAAGTTTATTTGGAGATGTCTTCTTCTAGGGTTTGTTGGTGCAATTTGCCTTTGAATATGTAAGTGTTTCATGAATTTTAACACTAATATGGAAATAACAATAACATCACAGAAATAAGGACAACACTAGTAATTTTTCATCCAAGAAGAGGCAAAAATAGAATTAAAATCAAATCTGTACTTTGAAAAAAAAATAATAAATTTTATGACCATTTTTTCAATAAGTTGTTTTTAAATACTTTTGAAAAAAAAAGCAAAGTTTTCAACATCATAAAAAAATGATTTTTGATAAAACAATATTCAATATAAAAAATTTCAATCTTGAAATAAGAAATGTAACTTCAAAATTTCAAAGTCATTAAAAATATCACTTTTAGAATGTTAAAAAAAAAGAAGCAAAACAATAAAACATTTTTTTTTTTTCACTTTTAACATGACATGTAACATAGAAAACTTTTAAGTTATAAATTAATATATTTTATATTTTAAATGAATACAAATTTCATCTATTATTAATCTATAATCACTAATATATTTTATATTTTAAATGAATACAAATTTCATCTATTATTAATCTATAATCACTAATTCACTAAACTAATCTACTAGTCCACTAAACTCTAACCATTGACATGTAATCTAACCACTAACTTAATAATGAGACAAAGTTTATAACAAACTGAAAATGCATCTTGAATTAAAATCACTATATTCAATAAGACATAAAAGGAATGACATGTAGGAGTTGAAATTACTATCTTCAATAGGATATAGGATATAGAAGGAATGACATGTAGAAGACTAAGACTTCATCTCTTATATGCTTTATGAATTGTATAAATCTTGCCAAATATGGAGGCAAGTGAGATTTTCTCAACCTTAGACAAATCAAAGAGGGAGAGCGTTTGAGAGCATTGAAACCCTAAAAAGGTGAAAGAAAAAAGTAGCAGAAAAGAATGACATGATTTTTTTTTTTGTAAGTTAGAATGTAGTATTATATTGATTCCTTTCAGAAAATTACAACTATCTGTGGTGCTATGAGCCACGTGGTCGCAATGCTCAGAAGGGAAACCACTGCGCCAGATGTCCAAAAACTAGTAAGGCCAAATGTTCAATAGATTGCATGGCTCCAGTGCCCAGTTGGGAAACCACCATCGCCATGGTCATGCCACTGAAATGTAACTAGACTACTAGGCCACGCAGGACCGAGGTGCATAGGTAAAGTGTAAAAAAAACTTAGAAAACACAGCAAGACCCTAAAAACCTGGACCAAGACGCAGTCCTGTGAAAACCTACTTCGCCGGAGCTTTGCCTTTTCCACGTTCTTCCATGGCTTGTTGAAGATCTTGCATGAATATCATCAAGGCATCCACTCTTCTCCAGTGGTCGGCTTCCTTCTGCTGTGTGTTGAGCGTTGCCGCTTTGATCTCTTCCAAATCTTTTTTCATCAATTTGATAATCTCCATGTCTTTTTTCATCAAT
>SNQJ01S0158277.1:0-21976 GCA_010110895.2 Picea sitchensis
ACCCCTCTTGGATTCTCTCCAAGTGTCAATCACATAGCAATATTGAGCATCTCAAGAAGGCGGGTGCACTTCCCTAGGGGAAAAGGACGTTTTGGCTTAATGGCTAGGTGAGGGGGTGAGGTGAAGGTTGGGAAAGGGTTAGGATAGCTTAGGAAAATGTTTGGGTAAGTTCTCCCACTCTTTCTCTTGTTAATTTGCTCAAATTACAAAAATTTGACAAGTTTGACTTTGTCAATTCCAGCAATTAAATTGCTATCTTAGACTCACTGAGACTCCTCATGGACAAACACCTAGCAAAACTTGTCCAATTGAGCTAAAACTTTCTCCAAGGGTGTAGGGGGTCTCATTCTATTTCTTTTGAGCACAAATACCCCTATCGAAATCCTAAGGATCCAGTTTTTACAATTTTTATCAAAAATTAATTAAAATTACCATTAAGTGGGTAATTTTAAAAATTAAAAAAAACTATCTAGACTTGACGGAATTCCACAAGACTCTAGAAGATGTCTAGCATGGTCATTTACAATATTCCTAGACACTAGCCACCATAGGGCTCGACCATTAGAATGCCTTTCACCACTTTGGAGAATTATTGTGGGAGTGAAAAACTCAAGGGAAATTAATAAGGCTGGTTAGGCCAAATTAATAACCTGAGAAAAAAAACACTCAATGAAAGGAACTCCTCTAATGATGAAGTCCTAGGCAACTAACCTAAACTATGATCCATGCAGACCCATTACATTATAATCCCACACAAGGGAGCGGAAATTCCAATTACAAAAACACGTGTTGAAGGCTAAAACTGCCTTGTAGAACCAGAAAGTCTTCAAACTAGTAGCACCATCAGGGACATATCATCATGGCACATGGAGTTGACACCATAGTTGAAATAGGTGGTCAACAAGCGCGCTTGTAATGTCCCCATTTTTGGATTTACTTATGTTACAGATTGGGATACCTGTCAGAGAAGCCAGTTGAGGGTGATAGTGAGATCAAGAGGTATTGAGGATTTTATTGGGCCTGTTATCGCACAATTTGTACTTAATCCAAAGGAAAAGGTTAAGGAAAGGAAAATTGGCGTAACGGGAGGTTATCCTATCACTATCACCTCAACATGATACCTTTTCTTATTTAGGGTTGATGGCCCAGGGGAGACGTCCCCGGTGACCTGGGGGTTTGAGAAGGCAAAGGTTAAAGTGTCTATAAAAGTATCCCCTCTCACAAGTCACACTGATCAGAAAGTCCCCAAGGTTTTAACCAATGAAGTAATAAAGTGTTTAGATGTACCTGCCCAGAACAAAGCAACAAGAAAACGATATATTTAGCAAGTACAACTTGTTGTTAGTACTTCATAAAACCATGGACTTATCGATAAAAGCAATAGTTGATGTATGATGAAGCAAACAGAATTTTATAACAACAATGTTTATAAGATGATAGCTTCACAATAAATGCCTTGAAAGAGCTTCACAATGACCCAAAATAATCACTCATTAATAGCAAAGTACTAGCATTTGTCAGAAGCTAATTATGCAGTGTATAAATCAACTTTACAATTGCTTTTAGGTGGTTTTAATGCTACAATAGATGGTTGTAGCTTACTTTGGTAACAGCAGCAAGTAGGTTAGTAGATTGGTCTATTCTAGGGTTAGGAGAAGTTAGTAGAGAGCCTGGGGTAAAAGATTTGAGAGTAGTTTTTATCAATCACTCAATTGTAAGGCTTAGATCAGTGCTTTTAGGGTAAATGGAGTCTCTTTTAGCAGCGGCAATCTTCAAGGAACAAATTGATAATAAGAGAGCTAGAGACAAGAAGGTCAATGATTGAAGTGTTGGTAGCCCAAGGCTTCAATCACTAAACCTTAGAGGAAAATGGCCACTAGGAAGTAGGTAACCCTAGGCCCTAGTGGTTTTCCTCCTTCTTTAACTCAAAGATGAAGTAGACGATGACTAGATGAAGCAAAAGATGCTAGGGTGTTGCAATGGCAAGGCCCTTAGCACAAAGCTTCAAGAAAATAGGGTTTCTAGCATAATCTAGTAGGTGAAAGTTATTAAGGCAAGAACAATAACATGTGTTTTAGCCTCCTAGGGTTTTAAGCTAGCAATTTCATAATCTTAGAATAAATTCAAGATAAATACACCATAACCATTCAATGAAGAAGAATTGCAGAAAATTTACTTACATTCACCAAGAATCATCTAGCAATAGGCCTAGTTGAAGACTTCAACCAAGAAAAATGCTAAAACACACCAAAAATAGCCTCCTTCAATAAGTGTGCACTAAATTTCAGCCAACAAACCCTAATTAGGGCGCAAATTTCAGACCTCACTTAAGTGTGAGTGAAAGATGATGAAAGATAAGAGGGATTTTTCCCTTATTTATACAGTTACAATGACCTTTAATTTACAAATTAGGTCAAAAAGGCCGACATGGCCAATTTACATGTAATATCCAGTTTTTACATAAAAATGACAAATTAAACCCTAAATCAAGCAGAAAAGGTGATGTCATGCCCCTTTAGGGAGACATTAAGCCTCTCTGGTGAAACGTTGGCCTCCACGAGAAAAACGTTAGGCCTTCCAAGGCCTCTGGATCAAGCCACACGTGCCACTTGGCACACAACTGCCTCCAAAGTGTCCATCAAATGTTGGGTGACGTCAAGGGTAACAGAGGTGATGTCATGGGCTTTCCAAGGCCAACATCATAGCGAGAGGGCAAGACCCCCCTGGGTCCAAGCCTGTCAGGTTGTCTTTGGTGGAACGTCCTCCTCTCTCTCTGGTGCAAACCTCTGACATGTGTCTGCCCCTGGCTGGGGACTCAACATCCATCTGGTGGGCTTTTAGCCCTATGGAGGTCTAAACTAACCTGTGTGTACCTATCCGTCAGGTGTGGCCCTGCAACAACAACAAGTACGCCCTCCATGGGCTTATAAGTCACAAGGATCATAGCAATGTCAATCACATCTAATAAACAAGTTATCTAAACATGTGCATAAAACCCCCCTTTCCCAGACAAGTGCTCAAAGACGTTATGCTATTCTACAAGCCAGGTTTGGAGAGGACGTAAGTAGGTCCTACTGGGCTAATTCTCATTGGACAAGGGATGTTTCCAGGTGAAGACATATCCAGGCCATGTAAGTGGATGAGGTGGTGGAGGGATGTTTGAGCAATGGGTGTAGTGATGACAGGGGAATGTACGGCTTACTTGTGGGTGCCTCTGAAGAGGGTGAGTTGCACCTTGTCATGGATGCAAATGTTTCCAAGCCCATTCAATGCCTTTTACCTTTTTATCTTATTACTTTTTATTTCAAGAGACTAGTTAGGGGACACTGCCCTGGCGTGGTGACTAGTGGTGACAATGTTACCCACAAGCATTTCACGGAGATGAGGAGGTTGGCTCGTGATGAGACCCCCTTTCTCTTGCCTATGCCATCAAGAGCCACTACCCTGGCGTGATGACCAGTTGAATGGTAGTGTCATACCGCTACATGCCCATGGACCTAATAAGTTGGCTCGTGATGAGACCCCCTATCCTCCAACTAGGTCTTGATTTTATTATTTTATGGGTCCCTCTGTTTCTTGCTGAGAAGCCTTTTATTTCTTTCTCGGGGATCCCTGGGCAAAGCATCTGAAGGTTTTGTTATTTTTGGCTTTTATCTTTTTCCAGCTATTTTTACCCTCTGGGCCTTTAGCCCCTTCTTCCCACAAGGTAAGGTACAACCCTTTGCTAGCTTGGCAAACCCAATGCCCAAACCAATGTAGAGGATGGATGAGAGGGAAAAATATGAAAAGTGATAAGTATGGTGGGAATGGACGATGACCTTTCATGAACCCACCCAGTGGCACCTCAAACCTTATGGGAACCAACTTGCTAGGGCATCATGTCATTCCCCCAGGTGTGGACAAGTGGAAATGCATAAGGTCCAAGCACACGTCAGAAGTAAAAAGAATTAAATGCACATATTCAAATGTTTTGAGAATCAGAGTGGCACATACCATGATACCCAAACTCATTACCTCATGGAGCAAAACCCACTGTTGTTGAAGGACCAGGCCGATGGGATGGATGTTGTTGTTGCTGACAAGATGGAGGCGATGAAAAAGAAGGATGGGCCCTCCAGGGCCAAGCTCAAGTCAATATGGCTCTCGGTATTCCATGTCTAGGACCTGTGGGCCTCGAGACATAATCTCCTTAGTTATCCCTAGGCTAGGGGATTACAAGGCCCGACTCACATTATTCATCATATTTCATCATCAAGATCCATTTCGCACAACTTGTCTTTGGTTTCATTGCATTCCGACGATTTCCGTAATTTTGAGTTATTATGGAGCATATTTTAATTAAATTCACTAAAGAGGTCATTTTGGGCATAATACTTGAAGAAACCCCTTAGTGTAATTACTAATAGCTCATCGGAATCGGGAGGAAAATTTTTACAAGATAAAGTGATGAAAAGTGACTTTCAGTGGTCAGAGAAGCCACAAGGGAAAATTAATCACTTTTTAGAGGGAAAAAAGGTTAATTAATTAATAAAGTGATTTTATGAAATATTAAAAGTAAATTAAAAGTCACTTGGAGAGAAAAGATGAATAGGGGTATAAAAGAGAGATATGGGCTTCTATTCTCTCATTATGTTGATTGATATTTTGATGCCTGGCTTCTTAGCTAGAGGGCCCATGGTACTTGGGGATTTTGAGGGTTTTGACTGAATAAACCCTAGAGATCAACAAGGGAGTGAAAGTTTCTCATGTTCTTGATCCAAGCTTGGCCAAGGAGGTGAAAGATTTCTCCCTCGCCATTCTACATCAGTTCAAAACTACTTCAACCATCAGTTTGTGAAAAATGACGCATCATAGAGGGTTTTCTGCAGAGAGGGCGCACCACTCAGCCAAGGGAGATTCAATTTGGTCTTAGGAGGTTGGGTTTGGACCAGATCTCGATTGGGGACTCTTGGCCATCATCAGGGCGAACCTTTTGGCACTTGTGGGGGGTTTACAACCTCCATGTTTATTTATTTTGATGGCTGGGCGAATTTCATGGAGGGCGCATTGGGGGTTTGAGATCCCATGATTTGTGAGCAGATTTGTCATCTACAGACAAGGGATCTTAGCATATGATTTAACCATCATCAGATCTACAAGTTGCAACCATTCCCTGAAGGTTTTACATCAGCTTTTATTGTGCATATTTCAGCAGGGCGAATTTCAGCATGAGGGCACATTTCTTGGCATGGTAGAATTGATTTTGGAGCATTATATCAGCCATTTTGGGCAGCCAACATTAAGGGATCCTTGAGGAGGATTACTCTTGATATTTCCTTGCATTTTGAGGGCATTACAACCCTATTTTGTAGTTGTTATATTCCTTGGATCAGATCTGGAAATTACTGTGTGTTGGACAGCCAAGTGCATATTAAATAAAGCAAGGATTTGAGGTACTATCTTATGGTTTTTAATAGCTATTAGCTTCTGGTTGATTTGGCTATCATTGCATGTGTTTTCCTTATATATTGCATGGCCACATACATCAGAAAATACACTTAAATGAATGCTACAGCCATTGCACACAAAGTGTTTGAAAAAACACCTCAACCAGCCGTTGCAAATAAACATAACAGCCAACACAAATTTAGAACAACCACTCATTCGGAAGGGTTTTAGGCGTTGCATGTGATGTGTTTGACATAAACTTCATCTCTTAAACTTGAGTTAATTGGGACAGCAAGTGTTGAAGTGATTTCAAGGGAGTTGGGACCTTATATGCCAAGTGTTTGACGAAATTCCTCAACCACAGAAATCTGATTTTTACATCAGATTTGGTTGGGAACATTATAGCGCTTCTATCCCGTAGACCAATTTGAAAGGGGTTTTCCCAGTAGAGGTCTTAGTAGTTGTGTGGTCTTCCCATAAGGCATACTTGAGCTTGCTATCCCAACTTTTCTTGTTCTCTCCAACAATCTTCTTTACAATATTCGTAATATTCTTATTGTTGGACTCTGCTAGTCCATTTCCTTGAGGATAATAATTCAAGGAGTGACAAGACAATTCCATATTTGAAACAGAACTCATTAAGCGCCATCGAGCTAAAATCCTTTGCATTATCCGTGGTTATCTTTGCAGGACACCAAATATAGTGATAATTTTTTCCTCGAGGAATTTCATCACGACCTCTTATGTTGCTTTCTTCGTTGGGATGGCTTCCACCCATCTAGTGAAGTAATCTGTGGCAGTTAAAACCCACCAGTAACCATTACTAGAGTTGTCCTTGAACTCGCCAATGAAATCCAGTCCCCATTGTGGAAAAGGTGCTTCTACGACGACTGGTTTAAGAGGGAGGACAGGGAGGCATTGTTTCTCGGTAAAGAACTGACAAGGCTGGTAGGATCTGACGTATTCATGTGTGTCGGAGAAAATAGTGGGCCAATAATATCCTGCCCTCAGGATCTTATGGGCAGTAGAGTGAGCCACAAAGTGGCCTCCACAATACCCTGAGTGAAAATCGGTGACTAGTTTGCTTCTTCCTTATTCACACATCTGAGGATTAACCCATTGGGGTTCCTCCATCCGAGACCATCTTGTGTCAAGCAATACTTCATGGCCTTGAGCCTTAGGGATCTCCTCTTATGATCAACCAAATGATCAAGGCAAGTAAGATTCTTCAAGTAATAAATGATATCTGAATACCACTCGTCATTCTCAATTTCGCTTACCATAACGTTAATTTGTTCCCTTTCTCCTATCTCAATGGCTTCTGGATTGCTTTCTGTCAATGTTTTAGCTAACCCTTGGCCTTTGATTATCTTGGATGGTTTGATCTCCAAGTCGTATTCTTGTATCTGTGAAACCCATTTTCCCCTTGATCCAAGACAATCATGTTGAGATAAAACATCCTTCACGGCGGAGTAAGGGGCAAAAGCTTTAATCTTGTTGTATCCCACATAAGTCCTAAAATGCTTGAGGGACTTGACAAGACCATAGGCTTGTTTCTCCGTAATGGTGTAATTTAGCTCTGAGTCCCTAAGGGTTTTGCTCATGAAAGCGATCGGTTGTTCATCTCCTTGATCATTCTTTTGCAAAAGAACTCCTACGATGGTATCCTTCGAAGCGAAAGAGAATATGATGAAGTCTTTAGCGAAATCTGGGATGGCCAGGACTCGTGCGATAGTTATTGCTTCTTTGATACGTTGGCAAGCCATCTTTCCTTCACTGTCCCATTTGAAAATAACATCCTTTTTTAACAAGCGATTGAGTGGCTTCACGATTTCAAAAAAGTTCAGAATAAACCTCCTTATGAAGTTGATTTGGCCAAAGAAGGACTGTAGGGCTTTCTTATCTTTAGGGACAGGGATCTTCTTGATGGCTTCGATTCTGGAAGGGTCTATCGAGATCCCATATTTGGAAATGATATGGCCTAATAACTTGCCTTTATCCACACCGAAAATTGATTTCTTAGGATTAAGAGAAATGCCATATTCCCTGCACCTTTGAAAAATCGTTCTGAAGTGTTGGATATGTTGATCTCTCTTCTTGGAGTTAGCAGTTAGGTCATCCTGGTAAATCTCTATAAATTTACCAATTAAGTCTCTAAAAGCATAATCCATGGCACACTGAAAAGTGGCTCTTGTGTTGGTCAATCCAAAAGACATTCTCAAATACTTGTAAGTTCCCCAAGGGGTGGTGAAAACAATTTTGAGCTAGTCGTCTTCTTTTACGACTACCTGGCTGTATCCTGAAAATCCGTCAAGCATGGACATCATCTCTACTCGGGTGACCCTCTGCAAAAGATACCCCATGTTTGGCAAAGGATAATTGTATTTAAGTGAAGCCTGGTTCAAATTTCTGAAGTCAACGCATATCCTGATATCACTAGTCTTCTTCCTAACAATGACTAGATTGGACAGCCAAGGTGAGTACCTAATGGGCTCGATTATCCCTGCCTCAACCATCTTTTGCAACTCCTTTTGAACTTGTGGGGAAACGTTCGGGTTCATTTGCCTAAGCTTGTTCCTGAAGGGTTTTGTGCCTTTCTTAAGGGGAATAGCGTGTTGTATAACGTCCTCTCGGTAAGCCTTCAGATCTTCATATGACCAGGTGAAAACATTCTTAAATTCTCTTATGAGGGAAATCAATTTCTCCCTCTCATCAAGAGTTGTTCCTTTTCCAAATTTGACCATTTTTGGGGATTACTTGGTGCCAATATTGAATCCAATGATCTCGTCATCAACTCTTCTTGCTGCATTCCCCTTAAACATGTCATTTCGATCAAAAAGTCTCTCTAGGGGAATGACACCTTTGGGTAAGGGTCCGTCAGGCAAATCGATGTTCTCAATATTCGCTTCTTCTGCCAACAAGGTTATCTAGACTTCTGAGAATTCACCCTCATTCTGGAGGAAACGCAGGATCTGGTTTTCATTGTCAAAAACCTACCAATGTTCCAAGTTATCAGGTATTGAAGGCCTGAAATTTACTTCCACTTTGTAGAGACCGATCTCCTTGAAAAGCTGCAAAGTAGACGCGGATGCAGCAAGGTTGTCTGCCAAATGATTTTCTTCTCTAGGGATGGCTTCAATCGGAAAGTTATCAAATCTCTTCATAGCATCCCAGGCGACATCTCTGTATTGTTTCAACCTTGGGTTCTGTTATCCTTGATTTTTAGGGATAACCAGGAGATCATGTCTCGAGGCCCACAGGTCCTAGACATGGAGTACCGAGAGCAGGATTGACCTAAGCATGGCCCTGGAGGGCCCATCCTTTTCTTCTTTCATCAGACTCGTCTTGTCAGCAACAACAGCATCCATCACCTTTGGCTTGGTCTTGTATCAAAGGAGGCTCTTGCTCCATGAGGTAATTGGTCCAGGTATCATGGTATGTGTCACTTTTGATCATTAAAACCTTTAAATGTATGCATCTGATTCCTTTTATATCTGACAACTGCTTGGATCTTACATTAGCCCACTTGACCATGCTTGGGGAGATTGACAAGGTGACCTAGCAAGCCTGTACCCATAGGTTTTGGTTTGCCACTGGGGGGATTTCTGAAGAGCCATCGTCCGCTCCCATCATACCACCACTTTTCCATCTTATCTCCCGCTCATCTATCCCATTCCCCTTGTCCTGGAATTAGGTTGACCTGTTTGTAGGGTTACACTTTATCTCGTTGGAAGAAGGGGCTAAAGGCCCAGAAGGTAAAAGCAGTTGGTAAAAGATAAAAGCCTAGAAATAAGACCTCGAGATGCTTCGCCCAGGGATCCCCGAGAAGGCAATAAAAAGCCTCTCAGTAAGAAACAAGAGGGACCCGAAAAATAACAAACAAGACCTAGTCAAGAGGATAGGGGGTCTCATCACGAGCCAGCCTATTAGGTTTATGGGTACCTAACAATGTGACATTGCCACCATCAGTTTACCGAGCGATTGACCTTTGGTTGCATGGCCAAAGGGAAGGGGTCTCATCATGAAACCAACCTTCTCATCTCTCGGCTGAAAGTACTTGTGGAGTACTGCTTTATTGACTCACGGTCACCATGCCAAGGCAGTTTCCTCTGTTTATCCCTTGAATAAAAGAAAAGAAGAAGAAAGCGACAAATAAAGAAAGAATAAAGGCAAAACGGGCTTGGAAAAAAAATTGCATCCATGGCCAGTGCATTCTTATTCTACAAAGGCACCCGCAGGGTAACACTATGCATCCCACGGCTCTCACTCTACCCATATGATTGGACATCCCTAGCCACATCACCTCATTTTACATGGCTTGGATGGAAACCTTTGGGAAACTTTCCTCTCCTTGTGGATACTAGCCCAATGGGGCGTCTTGTCCTTTTCTTCAACCTTATATTGTAGGTCTTTGTAGTATCTTTGAGCTATTGGTCGATGTGCTCGGGGGTTTATGCATATGTTTGATAATATGTGATGAAATGTGATTGACATTGCTATGATCCCTCGACTAATATGAGCCCATGGAAGTTTTTTGATGTCGCGGGATAATGCGAATGGTGAGTACCATTTTGGACCCGATACATGGGAGATGATCAGTTGGGACCTCCATGGATCTGAAGAGCCCACCAGATGGTTCTTGAGACCCATCAAAGGCAGAGACAAGATGATGTTTGACCGAGGTTTTGCACGGAGAAGAAGGGCGTTCCATCGGGGGCACTTTGGTAGAGCCTGACTTGGGATTGACCTACTAGCGATTGAGCGTTGGCCCCAAATGACCCGGGACTTCACCAGGAGGCTTGTGGCGTCATCATGAGCATATGGCAGATGGACAGGTTTGTTGGCACGTGTGGCAGTTTTGAAGAGTCCAAGGAGGGCTAGCGTTTGGCTTATGGATGCTGCACTAGCCCCAAAGACCTAACGTCTCCCTTAGGAGGGCTTGGCGTCTCACTTTTTCTCATTTTAGGGTTTTAAAAGAACATTAAATGTAAAAAACAATATGATTTTTAGTTAATAGCTAGCATAGGCTATTTTTATGACCTAAAATTAATTAAGGTCATTGTCACGATTATATATTGAGGAGTTTTATCCTCTCATTTTGAAATAACACATCCACTCTCTCTAGTGAGGTCTGATTTTTAGCTAATAGGGGTTATTGGTGAGAGCTAAGGAAGGAGCACTTGTTTGAGGAGGAGATTTTTGGAAATTTATGGTGTCTTTCTTGAAGGAAGGTTTACAACTAGGGTTTGCATGGTTATTTTCTTGATGATTTGTAAGTATTTTCTGCAAGACTTCTTAGTTAGATGGTTGTAGTTTATTTCTTGCATCTATTTATAAATATTGTTGAATCAAAACCCTAGGGGACAAACACACACAGAGTAGGTGGTATTTGTCTCATGTCCCTTGATAGAAAACCTTTTAGCCATTGAAGAAGGAAGAAGAGCCTATGTAGCTACACTCTTTCTTTCTTCTTCCCTTAAACTTTCCGATAATTACCTTTAAACTTCAAAGGAAGAGACGTCCAGGCCCTAGGTTATCTACACCTAGAATTAGTTTTTTCTTTAGGGTTTGATGAAAGAGCCTTGCCTTAGCAACACTCTCCCTCTTTAAACTCTACTTGTCTTGGTTTTGCTTTTTCATTGAGCTAGTTGTTTTACTTAGGAAGGAGGAGAGCACAAGGCCTTGCTTTACCAACACCAGAGTGAACCTCTCTCCCCAAGGGTTACGATTTTGAAGCCCTAACAGCGGCCATAGCAGAGCCTTTCCTCTTGTCCTTTAAATCTCGTCCCCTTCAACTTGTTCGTCCTTCACCTTTTTGACTCCATTAACCCTTAGGCACTAATCACCCAGGCCTCGACGTTGAAGTGAAAGTGATCAAACAAACTCTCAAAACTCTTTTCTAAATTGAAACCTAACTAACTACTAACCCTAAAGGGTTGATGTCACCCTTGGTTACTTCATCCTTGTATAGCAGTTTTCCTTTATAGGCAATTGGATGGTGATTTTTATGCATTTATTGAATAAAGGGATTGATTGGATACATTGATTGCTACATCATCTTGACATTTATTGGTGAGGATTGATATTATTTCTTTCTTTGTGATAACAAACATTTCGTCATTATTTATTGTCATAGTACTTATATATTGATATCAAATAGTGTTTATGAAATTACCCAACCATTGAATCATAGCTTACGCTATATTGGTTTGATATTTGCTTTATTGCGAAAGGCCGGTGTTCTTCTTTGGGCCTACACTTCATTATTGGTTGTTTAGCGGGACTATAAACTGCGATGGTAGCTTTGTGAAGGGTGAACTTTACCTTTGTCCTTTTAGGTTTTGCCTCTTCAGAACTCCAGGTTACGGGGACGTATCCCCCGGGCTAACCTCCCTAAAGAGAAAGAACCTCCCATGCATTGGTGACATTGGGTGGGATAAGTTCACATTACACCAGTTTGACCTCCATCTTATAGCCTTTTGACCTAACTACAAGCGTACAATAACAGGTTCTTAACAGCAAAATTCTTGTTAACCTATGAAACAATCAAGTCTGAGTCTCCTCTTACACATAGGGACTTGATGTTCATATCAATAGCAAGGTTCATGCCCAAAATCAAAAGCTTCGTACTCGGTGATGTTGTTTGTGTAGTTAAACTCAAGCATGTATGAGAAAAGGGTAGTCTCATTATCCAATGATATCAAACTATTCATGCACTTGATCTTGGGCTTGAGTGCATGCCATCAAAGTCTAAGCCTCAAGATCCATCCTTCTTTTCTTCGTCTAGAAAGAGAGAGTTTGCAAAAATGAAGGTGTTGTCAATCCCTTCATCTAGAACTTGATGGGGCATGCTGATATGATCTTTGAAAAAGTTCTCTTTTTTTGTCTTGTTTGGGAAGATAGTCTTCTCTTTATTGTTAATGGCAGTCGTTTTCTTCTCTTTGCATGGCTCAGCTAAATTCTTGAATATGTTGCAAAGAGCTTCTCTTATTTCCTTGTTGCTCGTTTTCTTTCAACATCTCCTTTATAGCGGGAGGTATTTCTTCAGATGTTTGTTCCTTTCCTTTCCCCAATAGACTCATCACGTGACCAGCAACCTAGTTAGCGGCTTCCTCTCGTTCCCTTTGCAAGTATGTCTTGACATGGTGGAGAGGGTCAGGAACGACAAGGTCGGCAACTTGATTTATCACGAATAATTTCCTCAAGACATTCTCAATCTTGACCAGAGAGAAGAGGCTATGTTCTATAACCGATCTCACATGCCTTTTCTTGGGCTTCAATCAAAGTTGAAGAGTGATCCCTTTCCAATTAGAACTCCGAAAGGGTCTCTCATGGTTGACATGTATTGTGGGACTTGAGGATGGTACCTTGAGAGGGCTTGAAATCTTGAGGAAAGCTCATCACAAGGGTATTAAGACCTATCATTGAATTCCTTTATGTTTTCCCCCGGTTTTCTTTTGTAGTTATAGAGTTGATCATAGGAATGCGACAATCTTTGTTTTTTCTTGAATCTTTGGAAAACGTTCTTAAAAAAGATCCCAACTTGTGATCGTCCCTAGGAAGATACTATCATATCATTCCTTAGCCTTTCCGACGAGAGTGTAGGAGAAAAGTCTCATCGGGCATGTAGAGTGTTGGTCCTTAGGGTTTAAAAATTAGAGGAGAGAACATCTAAATGATCTTAGTTCATGACAAATATGTTAATGTTTAATACATTATTATAGATGTTTGCATTTCATTAGATAACAATAGCATAATCAAGATCAAATACAAATCTGAGACCGCGACATTTATCTGAAACCCTCTGGAAAAAACCCGACAAAACTTCTTTAATATGGATAGCCAATGCAATGCCAAGAGATCTCTATGCTGTCTGAGAAGAGTCCCTCTCACTATATCGCCACTCTCTCTCTCCTTTCATAGGTAGCGAGAGCAGAACTTGTTTCTCAAGCTGAGCAAGTGAGTTGTTTCTAGAGTAGTAGCTAGCCTCCCCTTTGTTGCCAAATTAAGCACGTGTGAAGTGTCTACTTCCTTTGGCGGGGCTGACCTCTCACTCTGGGGGAGTAAACCCACCTTTATTATATTTTGGTCTCTTTAATAGCTGTTGGGGCCGACTAGCATTACGCCTATTACAATTGTCTTTTGACCAATCCATGAGGATTTGGTCACGATTACATCCCCGATATCTAGGATAACTAGGAGATCATGTCGAGGCCCACATGGTCCCTAGACATGATGCAGGCGAGCGAACTGAGCATGGTCTTGGAGGACCATCTTCTTCTTCTCAGACATTTGTCGACATCCATACCGACCTCCATCACTACCGGCTTGGGCTTGCATGGAAAAGAGCTCTTGCTCCATGGGAGTGGTGGTCAGTATCCATGGTATGTGTCATATTTGATCATTATAACCTTCTTATGCATTAGATCTCTTTCATTTAGATAGCGCGGATCTTACACTAATCTACTTGACCAACTTGTTGGGGTGATTGATTGGGTAGCTTAGCAAGTTGGTATTCATGGGTTTGGTTAGCCACCAAAGGGGCTTGAGAACTCCATCGTCAGCTCCCTCATTTCTCCTTTTTCATCTTAAAACCGGCTCATCCATCCCTTTCCCTAGTCAGCCATTAGGATGACCATCCGGAATTTTATCTTGTCTTGTGGGGAAGAAGGGGCTAAAGGCCAGGAGGTAAAAGCTGTTTGGTAAAGATAAAAGCCATGAGAGAGCTAAAACCTAGAGATGCTTACATGCAGGGGGGATCCACGAGAAGGCAATAAAAAAGCCTCTCATAAGGCTGAGGGACCCTAAGAAAATAGATAAATAAGTGCAAGACCTAGCAAAGAGGATAGGAGGTCTCATCACGAAATTAGGCCAGTTATGTTCATAGGTATTTGGCGGTATGACATTTCCACCATCAGGTCACCAAACCCGAGTGATGACAACACGGTTGCATGTATGGCCAAAGGAAGGGGAGTCTCATCGCGAACTGACCCTCATTTACTGCTTGAAGATACGATTAGTGCTTGGCCCATTTCGTACTAGCCAAGGCCGGTGTCCTCTTGATCAAGGCAGCAAGGAAATACAAATAAAGAAGATAAGGCGATAAGGGCTTGGAAAATTGCATCCATGGTCTGACTACGCCTCCCTACAAAGGCACCTGAGGGCTGATACCGGCCCTAAGATTAAGGCTATGACTGAATCTAAAACCACATCACGTCACTATACATGGTTTTGAATAACCCTTTGCGGAAACTCTCCATTTTCTTGTGGGTGCATTAGCCCAATAGGTTGCCCTTTGGTTGCTTTGACTTTGTATAGTGGGCTTGTGTAGGAATCTTTGAGCTATTGAGAGCTTGTTAGAGATGTTATGCATATATTCGATAAATTTAATGATGAAATGTGATTTACATTGCCATGATGTTTTGGACTAATGAGCCCATGGAGGGCATTTTTTTGATGTGCGGGACCATACCGGAGGCCGAGGTACCAGATGATCGGTGCACATGGGAGATGATGATTGGACCTCCATGGGGCTGAAAAGCCCATCGGATGGACGTTGGCATAGCGAGGCGAGACCGGTTGTGTATTGAGCCCTTGCACATAGGAGAAGGATGTTTTCATCAGGACACTTTGGCATAGATTTAGCCCATAGGGATCAGCCCCTAGCAGTTGGAAGTTGACCCAGTTGATCAGGACGCCACGAGGCTTGGGGATGGAGCCGATGTCTGGTGGATTTGGCTGACATGTTAGGCTTGGTGCTTGCGTGTGACAGGTTGTTGGAGCCCTATGATGGGCAACGTCTTGCTCATTGATGGTTATTGGAGTCCTAAAAGGCCAGCGTCTCTCCCTTTAGGGAAGCAGCATATGACTTTAAACCATTTTGGCATTTAGCATGTAAAAGTAACAAATGATTAAAAGCTGAACTGTTAGTATTGCTAACCATTTTATTTTGTTGACCTATTTTTAATTTTAAAGGTCAAAGTATTGTATAAATAGAGGATGTTTTTTCCCTCTTTTGGATCATAACACAACTTGCTCTCATTTGAGAAACTACTCTTTAGCTCTTGTCTTGGATTTCTCTCTCTTGGAGGTGTGGGCGCCTCTTGGAGGATTTATTTCTTGGTGAAGTGGTGCTATATGCTATTGGAAGGTTTACAACTAGAGTGTGGATTAATGTTTCTTCATGATCTTGTAAGTGTTTTTCTTCAAAGCTTCTTGATTGAATAGTTGTGGTCTAACATTTTACATTCATTGTTATCTTGTATTAGCAGTCAACAGAACCCTAAGAACCTACACAGGAAGTAGGTTGAGGGCTTCATGTCCCCATAGCATAAGCTTTAAACCATTGGATTTGAGAAATTTAGCCTAGCCTTAGCTACACTAACCCTCTTTTTGTCTTGGCTAGTTTTGAGTTTAAATTGAAGAAAGAAGTGATCCCTAAGGCCTAATTAAAGTTACACCTAGGGTTTTACTTCTAGGGTTATGAAAGCCTTGTATTGAGCAACACTTTTTGACCCTGAAGATTTATCCTTGTAAGCTAGCCGTTTTGCCATAGAAGTCCTAGGGATAAGATTGAAGCACTAGGGACCTAGCTTGTACACCTAGGTAAACCTTTTTCTCTTTAGGGTTGGGGTTTGTGGCCTTGCCTTATGTACCACTAAACCCTAAGTCTCATGTCCTTAGGTTTGAAATCCTTCTAAACCATTAGTCATACTTTCATTTGACTCCATTTATTGAGGCACTAGTCTATGATTGATTTCTGAGCTTGTTGTGCCATTAAAAACTTCTCAAACTACCTTCAAACTTCCAAACCTACTAACCTACAAAGCTAGCTAATTTTGAACTAACCTAAATGAGAGGGATAAGCGTGAGGCCTAATTTGAACTTTGCTTGGATAGAAGATTCGTACATCTTCTTGTTGTAGTAGGTGGGTGCATCTTTGATGGTTGATTTTGACAAAGCGTCCACCTTTGGCTAGCTAACTACGGAACACAAAACTTATATAATTTGTGGCGATCATACATTGTTAGAACTCTCTTGTTTGGAGCCCTAAATGTTTCCAACTTTTGTCATCTCTTTGATTGGTCTTGAGCTAATGATGACATTTGTGAATTAATTATTGAAGCGTGGTGCTCTTTTCCTCTCATATTGACTCATTGATAGGGCTTGACGTCACACTTGTGTTGACTGCAACAAAATTTGTATAAAGGTGGCCGCCACATTGCTTGATATCTTGCTTATACATGCGTTGTGATTTTTTACCTTATATATTGATTGACATTGAGCTATTGATTACAATTGTGTGAGAGCTTATTTCCTCAAGCGTTTCACTCTTTGTCATGTTCTTGACCTATTGATATAAGTAGGACGTCACACTCATTTGCAGAAAAATTATATAGTGTGACAACTTTATGTATATAGGCTGATTTGACATTGCATTAATGATATGATACAAAGCTTGATTGTACACATTAGATGCTCTTGATATACTTGTTGAAGAAGTGACCTTTTTCCTTTGTTTGATAATCATTGACTTAGTCAACAATTATATTTATTCATTGCTCATATATTGAAAGATAGTCTTGAATGCCTATGAAGTTCTAACCCGCAAACACGTTCTAGTCTTTCTTTGTTTTGTCTATAGCGGGTGCATCATCAGTGGTTCTATCTCCTTGACTATCTTCTCTTGGTCAGCAATCTGTGGAAGGGTTTTCCTTGACTTAGCTTTTATCCTTTAGCCTTCCTTAATCCAAATTGCCTTAGGTACGTCTCCCTTGGACTTGCCCTCCCTAGTAGAAGAGCTCCCCATCGAGGTGGCGATTGGTGCAGGAAGCTTCTGTTACGCCGGTTTCAAGCACCGACTCAAGCTTTCAAACCTTTCCCACCTGGCAGGTCGCGATAATAGGTCCTATTACAATAACCGACATGATCAATCCACAGTAGGGATTGATCCTATAATATATCAATAATAATAAGAATACTCTTTGCGTTTACATTATTTCAACAAAATCTAAGCACATGGAGACCACTTTCCAAGGTATCCAAATCTCAACAAATAATAATAAGAATACTCTTTGCAGTTACATTATTTCAACAAAATCATCTCTTAAAAAGCTAGGGAGCCATTCCTTAAAGTCCCCTGGGAGTTTGTGAGGAGATCCAAGGATATTTGTCATGTCTAAAGGCTTGTACTCATCTTTAACCCACAGGCTCCAGGTAGTACTTGGCGGATGAGTCATGGATGAAACGGAGGTGTAGGGGAAGTGGGTGAAGATGGAGGGGTAGGAGAGGTAGATGAGCAAGCACAAGAAGTGGTAGATGACGGAGGACTAGACTGTCTGGGTGAAGGTTTATGATGCTTGGATGCATGTTGGCGACTTGGGTAATGCTTTTTTCGGGTACGTCCCATAATGAAGTCACCAGATAAGCCTTAAGACAAGCTTATCAAGGATGGAAGGGGAACGTTCTTTAAGTGGAGTCGCCAGGAAAGCTAGGGATAAAAGCTTTGGGATGGGAGCTTCCCAAAGTATCGTTAGGGAATGAAAGAAAGAGGATTCAAACCTCCTCGGCAACGGCGCCAAAATGTTATCGCACAAATTGTAGGTTGGGAAAATCCTGACCCAATCCACAAGATAGTGATAATTGTGGGAGAGTCTACCCACTCTCACCTTAGATAAACCCTCCCCACTTTAGTGAAGGAGAAATCCAACACAAGGGGGTAATCCTAGGTGACCCTAGGGGGAAATGAGATGGAAAATGAGGTTATGGAAGTGAAGCCCCTATAGGTCAAGTTGTGGAGAGATGGAAGGCTTGGGATGAAGTCTCGTTGATAAGGGAAGGTTGCCAAGAAGTAGTGTACCTGCAGAAGATTGTTGTACCTGCCCGAGACACAAGAAAAGAAAAATATACAAGCCAAGATATCCAATGGACAAGCAAGTGAAGCTTGCTGTCCTATGTAGCAGCAGTAAACAATGATATAATTCAGCAAGTAAATGATAATCAAAGCTGCTAAATAAATCACTAAAAGTCTAGTTAAAGATGCAAGAGACAAGCTAGCAATGACTAGTATAGCTCAAGTGAGATAGAGAAAGACTTTAGCAACAATATAGGGTTATTCAAAGATGTTATTGCAGAGATATTATAACAGCTTTATGGCTGTAGCGAAAGATTGCTACAGCAGAAAATTCCAACCACCAAAAATTACAAGTAAACCACCCAAAAGATGCTAAATGACGAGTAGATTATTATGGCAGCTTTCTAGCAAATTCTCACAGTTGAAAAGAGAGCAAAAGTAAAAGTTTGAGAGCAATTTGCTGCAGCCCTAATGGCTGTAACTTAAAGTTATAACAGCAGCAAGATGCCCTTAGCCAATCAAGACACCCTATGGGCCTTAGCAAGCTTAAAGCACATAGAAAATATTCCAACTTGAACAAAACCGATATCTCTCTAAATCACGTTTACCAATGCAAATAAAGATTAGTTTCTTGCCAAATGGGTTATGGAGTTTTCTTGTATTAAGTTAGGTCTACTAAATCCCAAGGGGTGTACCGTGTAAGGCTGTAAGCCCTTTTATTCCTTGAGATAGCAACCCTAACAAGGTAAAGTCTAGGAGGGTGTAAACCCTTTTACTCCTCCAAGCAACCTTTGCAATAGCCTTTTCAACAAACAATAATGATAAAATTCGGTGGAGGTTGTAAACACTTATACTCCTCCAAGGTTCTAGCCAATAACAACCATGAAATAAGAAAGAAACCTAACAAAGTGCAGATTTTCCTTACCAATTCCAACAAATGCCAACACCTATGCTGCGGGGGAGCACCCCCCCCCCTTCTCGATCCCGCTCCAGAATCGCGCTCTAAACAGGAGTGTTCAGGGAGCACGCTCCCAAAAGCGTTCAAGGAGCACGCTCCCTACGGAAAATTTGTGCTCCCTAGTTTTGTAGGGAGTGCTCAGGGAGCGTCCAGGGAAAAACTCTCCCAAGGGCCCCCGCGCGTGAGGAAGCCTTAGGGAGTTTTTTTTTGGTTTTTGAAGAGAAATTGGGAAAGGGAAAGGTAGCCTAGGGTTAGGTAAGTAGTTTAAACATGCATTCACTCATTTTTCTCTCATTCTATTTCTCATTTCATTCACTTCACTCATCTCTGTTAACAGGGTTTTGACTTTGAGAGTGTTCTTGCAACTTGCTAGTTCTTGAGGAGATTGAAGGATATTGAAGGGAGATTGAAGAGATTGAAGAGTTTGGAAGGAATATTGAAGGCTCCCATAGGGAGATTGAAGAGTTTGTAAGGGAGATTGTCATTGAACTTTGAAGGTTGCCATTTGTGAGAGCATGGAGGGAGATTGAAGGCTACAACAGTCATATTCAACCACCATTGGAGAGCTAAAGAGGTAGGCTCTTAAGCCTATTTTTCTTTCTTGTTTTGTTTAAAAAAAAAATGCATGTGTTGTAAATTAGTATATTATGGCATATGCTATGTTGAATATTTGAATGTTTTCTTCTCCTACTCTTTCTGATTTCTCCTCCATAATTCTATTGCAGGTAGCAAGTTATTATCAAGGTTCAACATTCATGATGTTGATGTCAATGTGGTATGCCATTTTGGTTCCATTTTTTGTTATAATGATGGTGGTGGGAAGTTCACGTCGAAATACCCATGATAGTGAGGATGAAATAGAAGTGGACARCACATACCAAGGAGAGGAAGAAGGAATGGAAGGGGATGAAGACAATGAAAATGACAGTGATGATCATGATCCCCAAAAAGTTAAAGAGAGGAACACACCTCTGTGGAAGTATGTCACAAAGCTTACTGGAGGGAAAGGGGGTGGAACAGGAAAATTTATATGCCATCATTGTCATACAGAAAACACAGGTTCCTATACCCATGTGAGAAGGCACCTATGTGGGACTATGTATTGGAATGAAGGTAAGAATATAGGAATCAAAACCTGTGTGAGAGTGGATCTTGAAGAAAGACTCAAATACCAAAGGGAAGAGGAGGTAGCACAAAACAAAGCCAAAAAACCGAAGGTTGAACATGAGAATACACAAAGAATGTTCATTGGTCGAGCTGCATCCATCCATGGTAGTGCATTCTCGCCTTCGTCTTCACATAGAACACTATCAGATTTCCTTGACCAAGGTTGTAGAGATGATGTGGATGCAAAAAATTTCAAGCTTCTCTATGCATGTGGTATACCATTTGTTATCGCATAGTTTGTAGTTGGAGTAAAGGACAGATGGAAGACGGGCAAACTGGCGAAACTAAGACTATCCCACCACTGTCACCTCAATAGGATAGCTCTTTTTGTTTAGGGTGGTAGGCCCAGAGGAGACGTCCCCGGTGACCTGGGGTTCTGAGAAGGCAAAGGCTTAAAAGGCTAAGTGATATTTTCACCCTCACAAGTCACCACCGATCAGAAAGTCCCGGCTAATCGGCCAATAAAGATAAATAATAACTAGAAAGTGTACCTGCCCGAGACAAAGCAACAAGGAAACTATACATGCGCAAGATCACCTGCTGGTTAGTACTTCATATAATCAAGGACTTTTGATATAGAGCAATTTGATAGACAATATTGATGAAGCAAGTCAACGTTGTATAACAGCAATGATTACAATATATATATCACTTCTCAATAAGTGCTAATGAAGCTTCACAATAAGCAATGGCAATTTATCATCAATGTATCAATACTAGAAGCAACACTTTAGCCAATCACTCAAATGCTTTAAAGATAAATAAATGTTGCAAGGTATAAGTATAACACAAGTAGATAATGGAAGCAATAGGGTTAGTGAATGTTAGTCTAAGCTAGGGTTAGAAGTAGTTAATGATTGTTCAGGAATATTTAGAAGTTGTGTGTGATCAAGGTACTCAACACTGGAAGTCTTAGATCAGTGCGTTATCAGGGCAAATGGAGTCAAAATCACTGCAAAAGTTGAAGGGTCGTGATGATAGTGATAGGGCTAGAGACAAGAGGGTTTAATGTTGAAGTGTTGCTAAGGCAAGGCTTCAACAATCAAACCCTAGGGGAGACGACTCACTAAGGTGTAGTAGACCTAGGCCTTAGTGCATCTTCCTCCTTCTCTAGCTCAAAAGGTAATTTAAAACGGCTAGCTTGAGTAATAAATGCTATGGCTAAGGACAAGCGAATTTAATGATGAAGTGTTGCTAAGGAAAAGCTTCATCAATCAAACCCTAGGGGAAAACGGCTCACTAAGGTGTAGAAACCCTAGGCCTTAGTGCATTTTCGTCCTTCCTTAGCTCAATGACAAGAATAAAACGGCTAGGCTAGAAGAGTAGAAGTGGAGTGTTGCTATGGAAAGGCTCTATCTAACTTCAACAAATCAAAATGGCTCTTAGCTTAACTTAGTAGGGACATGAAACAAGCACACCAACATGTGTTTGTCCCCTAGGGTTTAATCCAGCAAATTATAATAACAAAATGCAAGTAAACAATACCATAACCATTCAATAAAGAAGTGTTTGCAGAAATTTACTTACATCCACCAAGCATTCATATAGCCAAACCCTAGTTGTAAACCTTC
>SNQJ01S0158278.1:0-22154 GCA_010110895.2 Picea sitchensis
ATGCAAAATTAGTGTATACTATAACAAACATTCAAACAATATATATACATATACATAATTTTATATGAAATTGACAAAATAAAAAAAGATAATGAATATATAGCTAATTACCATGGGATGATATTCATTCGATCCGCCATCAATGTGCCAATATTTCCTACAATGTTTTGTAGCTGTTTCTATTAAAATTCTTACGGGACGTATGAGGCAACATTTTTTGCAAGGGGAAAGGGAGTCTTTTTTCGGCAGGAAAACCCTAGCGCTCTGAAGCTACTACTGAGCAAACTATATTGGATGAACGGAATGAGACACCATGCAACCTACCGCCTGCTAAAGTCTGGCACAAACAGAACCCAGATCTGATCTGTCAGAATGAATCAGGAAGAGGGGGGGAAACCCCCCTCATACAACAAAGTCACAGCCAACGATAGAACCATAACAAGAGCAAAACGACCATCTTTCAAGGTGCCGATGCAGCTGCATGACCATATCCTCACTAGAGAGAAAGGAATCATAAAGGAAATGGATGTGGAAGCAAGAACGTCTCATCCAAAAGCACCTCGCGGGTGGGAGTCTGACAAATGCATCCCAAAATCGGATAAACCACCGAGATATCTCATAATCTCAAAAAGAGTGGGTGAACACACACAGTTCATGAGAGAGCATGCCCTCATAGGAAATTTTCTGGGATTGTGGCCATCTGAACGTGACCTCAATCGATGGATAAAACACTGGTGGAACCCTAAGGGGGACAATGAGGCTTTGCTCAACGCAAAGGGTTTTTTCACCATTATCCTGTACAATCTAGAAGATAAGGATCAAATATTTGAGAATGGGCCCTACTTCTACAACTCGACAGGGATATTCCTAAGCTTCTGGACTGAAATATTTATCCCAGACAAGGAGGACTTCACAATGGCTCCAGTTTGGATCCGATTATACTCTTTGCTGCAAGAGTTCTAGCTGGAGGAAATCCTTATGGGAATCGGGAACACAATAGGCCATTATGTCAAAACATCGGAAGCCACAAAGAAGAGAAAATACACCTCATACGCTTGAATTTGCATTTATATGAATATTTCTAAGGCTCTCGTGGGCTCTATAACCCTGGAACATCAGGACGAGGATTGGCAACAAACACTGGACTATGAGCATATCCCTTTTCGCTGCAAGAAATGCCATGAACATGACCACCTCTTCAGAGACTGTCCTCTAAATGCTCATGCATCCAAATCCAATGAAAACAAGCAGGAATATGCCTTCACAACTGTCACAGGAAGGAGGAAAAACCCCTCGAGAAAGAAAAATCCAGACCCAAAACCCAAAATCACGACAAAAGAATCATACGAGATTCTGAACTAGTTACCAACAGATGAAGAAATCCAAGATCCGAAAAACTTGAATCAACAGGAGAAAGGAAAGAACCAAGTCATACCCTCCTCTAGCCCAAATAGTGAGATCAACCCCGAAGAGGGGGGAAGCACAACTGGAGACACCCTGATGCAGCTGGATGATCGAGATCTAGTAGGCATCAACCTTGAGAAACTCGAGGAAGCTCTCAATCAAAAGGATCTGCAAGCCCTACCTGAAGAGAAACTCTGAAAGGTACACAAAGTCTTTCTCGACTCCAAAGCAGGATCCACGGCAAGAGATCCAAGGTCAGACTCAAAGAGGATACCACGGAAGAACAAAATAAGGGGATGAAAATCAGCCCAACAACTCATCAAGGAGGCCGACAATATCATACTCAACTTGTGGCAGATCCAAAAGCTTTCGGAGGGATACCTCCACCCAACACCACACCCACTATGATGAAGATCATCACTTGGAACATCAGGGGACTCAATGGTCGATCCAAACAAAGGATTGCCAGAGATTGCATCAGAGTAGAAAATCCAGATATCCTACTGTTACAAGAAACAAAATGTGCTGGGGCAGAGGCAAAAACCATCTTCCATTGCATCTGGCGCGGCTATGAGTTCATTTTTATGGACTCCACAGGGGCTTCAGGGGGACTGGCTATTCTCTGGAATCCCTGCAAGGTCACTCTAAGTAGACCTTTTTCTACTATAGGCACACTCATTGCCCACTTCGAAGTCACTGGATCGACTCAGGAGGGGGATATCACAAACATCTATGGGCCCCAAATCCAGTAGGAGAAAGACAAACTCATGAAGCGGCTAATCCACGTCAAGACACTGCTAACCATGCCCAAATGGATCCTAGGGGGTGACTTCAATATGATCCTGTCACTGGAAGAAAAAATAGGAGGCAAGAAAAGACTGGAGCAAGACAATGGTAAGTTAAAAATCCTCATTGATAAATTAAAGCTAGTAGACATTGAAAACCACAATGGCACTTTCACCTGGTCCAACCATCGATCAGGGCACCAACACATTGCTTGCTGTCTAGATCGCTTCCTGGTAGCAGAAGAACTAATAGAGGTAGACCCAAACATGGAAAGTCTCATTCTCCCAAAAGCAGGCTTGGACCACTGGCCGATGGCCTTCCACCTAGAAACTGGTGCAATGCCCAAGTACAGTCCCTTTCGGTTCAAATTTTTTTGGCTTTCACAACCTGACTTTCATCAACTTGCAAAATTCAGGTGGGCTTAGGCAGAAATAGATCATGGTACATGCATGTATAAATTCCAACAACGCCTCAAAAACTTCAAGCATTCCCTGAAGCTCTGGAACAAACACACCTTTGGAAATATATTCCAAAGTATGCAGGACATAGAAAACAACCTAGTGGAGGTACATAAAACCTTCATTTTAGGGTCATGAACTCCTGATATAATGAAAGAGGAGGAGAAGCTCCAAACACAGCTAGAAGAGAAGAAAAAACAAGAGGAAATACTGTGGAGGCAGAAATCTAGAGTCCAATGGCTTAAGGAGGGGGAAAAGAACACAAATTTATTCCATAGAGCAATGGTGCATCATCATTACATAAATAAAATAACTCATTTGGAGGATGCACAAGGAAACCCAATCAAGGAACACACCCAAATTGTGGAAGAAATCAACAACTATTACAGACATCTCCTAACGGAAACCAGCCAGGATAGAATGAAAACAATCTGGCAGGTAACTAGTCACATACCCTCTTTGGTAACTCCAGAACATAATGCGACACTGATGAGACCTATCACTCAAGAAGAAGTTGATCAGGAAGTGAAAGAAATGCCATCAGGAAAGGCCCCTGGTCCAGATGGCTTCACCACCAACTTCTTCAACCACTGCTAGGACTTAATCGGGAAGAGGTTTGGTAGGTAGTGGAGGAATCCCAAAATTCAGGCCAAGTCCTTTGCACTCAATGCCATCTTTCTCACCTTAATTTTGAAAGAGGAGCAGGTCACTCATCCAAAGCAATTCAGGCCAATTTCCCTTTGCAACGTCATCTACAAAATAATCACAAAGGTGATTGCAAAGCGCCTAAAGCCAATTCTGCCTTTCGTCATCTCCTAGGAACAAGAAGGATTTATGGAGGGAAGAAAAATCATGGACAACTTCATACTGGCCCACAAGGTCATCCACCCTCAAAATGACCAAAACTCCAGGTATGCTTATCAAACTAGATCTCTCAAAAGCTTTTGGTAGAGTCAGCTGGCAGTACCTTCGCTCCATTTTAGATTCTTTTGGCTTTGACCAACAATGGGTAAACTAGATCTTAAACCTTACCTCCTCTGCCTTCTTCTCCATTCTCATAAATGGGGTGCCTTCCCAACCATTCTCCCCCTCCAGAGGCATCAGACAAGGTGACCCCCTCTCGTCTTTTCTATTTGTGCTCATGGCGGAAGGACTGGGACGATACATCAAATCAACAGTCTTGGAAGGCTCCCTCAAAGGCCTACCCTTGCACAACATCCGACCGGTTCCCTCACATAGTCAGTTTGTTGACGACACCCTCCTCATGAACACCCCAACCGTAGGAGAGGCCAACAAGTTCAACCTTATCCTCTCCGATTTTGTAGCAGCCTCAGGCATGACTCTCAACCTAGATAAATCCAAACTTTACTTCTTCAACACTCCGATAACAATCCAAACTCATATCTCTAGACTCTTGGGCATACCCAAGAGCTCCCTTCCATCCAATTACCTAGGCATTCCTCTCACCAACACTTTGGCAAGATCCATATCACAGGACAATTTGCTTCTCTCCATTTCGAATAGGCTGAATAATTGGACCTTTAGGCCCCTCAACATTGCAACCAGACTAGTCCTGCTCAAATATGTACTGCAAACCCTGCCTACTTACCTTTTCATAGCCTTGGCATCCCCCAAGCAGGTCATCAGAGCAATAAGAAACCTTCAACGCAACTTCCTTTGGCATGGGCACCAACCAAACAAGAAATGGGCGCTAGTAGGATGGGACAAGCTCTGTACACCCAAAAACATGGGAGGGTTGGGACTCCGTGATCTGGGGAAACTCAACCAAGTCATGGGGGCCAAAATGTGGTGGAGATGGATAAAGACCCCAATATCTCTATGAGCACAAATCTGGAAACATAAATACGCTCCTCTCACACAAGCGAGCCACCTCATTAGGCACAATGATCAAATACATGGGTCTAATATATGGAATACAACCTAGCAAAACAGAGACCTAGTGCAAAAGCATGCATTTTGGGAGATTCAAAATGGAGAAAGAGGCCTTGTTGTGGCAGGACTTGTGGTAGCAACACAAACCTTTAAGGGAACTGGAAGAACTCAACGCCCTTGGATAGACTCTCAATCATGACATATTTCTAAGGGTGAAATATCTTTGGAAACCCGCAGATCAAAGGCTGCAGTGGCATCAATGAAAAGCATCTACTCAGGAGTTACAGATCCCAAAGGACTTTGATTTATAGGCTTGGAAACACTATGCAAGCCAGAGGAAAATCCCCAATCGAGAATGCCTAGGCATACTTAGATGGGGGCACTCCACAACTAACAACTTCTCAGTCAAAGAGGCCTACCATCTACAGGGAAACCACCAAAATCATGATAAGGGGAACATATGGAAGAATATCTGGAGCCCCTCGCTCTGGCCCAAGGTGTCCAACTTTATTTGGCTTATAGTGCACAACCATGTCCTAACCTAGGATAACCTAAGGAAAAGAGGCTTCATAGGACCCTTAATATGCGCCTTACGCCAACAACAAGAGGAAATGAAGGAACATCTGTTCAATAGTTGTCTCTTCAGTCAGAGGATTTGGGATCAAGGAGATCAAGCAATGCGCATATCCAATCGAGACATAAGTAACATCAACGACACTCTAGAGAATTGGGACTCACTCTCCTACAAAAATCCTATCCCAGCATACATATGGCAACTCCTCCCAAGATTCACTCTCTGGTTAATTTGAAAGGAAAGAAACAAAATAATCTTTCATTCCAAGGCCTCCACACCAACCCTAACCTGGGATAAAATTGTCATGCTCATCAAAGAAACTACTAGAAGCAAACCTTGGCAACCAGATGACCTAAAATTCACTCCAGAGGAACAATGCATACTTTAGAACTGGCAGCCCAACCTGACTGGTCAAATGGTGGGAAACGCACCTAAATTCCAGCACAACATCCCTACAACTTGGTCCCTTCCTCCGACATGATTAATAAAGATAAACTTTGATGGAGCTTCCAAAGGGAACCCATGACCTGTGGGATATGGAGCCACTCTTAGAAACTATAATGGAGAAATCCTCTGCCTTGTAGCAGGCTACCTGGGTGAAACCACAAACAATACGGTAGAGCTCAGGGGCCTCTTACAAGGTCTCCAAGTAGCGATGGATAAGAACTACCGCAAGCTTATCCTGGAGGGGGACTCCCAAATTTTTATTCAGCTAATCACCAAAATCATTCATGGGTAAAGGCTGATGAAAATCTCACCCAGTTGGCGACTCTTAGGGTTGCTAGAGAGATTCGAGGCCCTCGTTAGCATCATACCCTCTCATGCGAAAAGAGAAGCAAACAGGTTGGCAGACTGCATGGCCAATGAAGGGGTAGCAACAGAGAGGGAACACATCTACTGGGAGGCACACACCTATGAAAACTCACATATCTCAGACCGATGTCAAGCTCTTGCCAAACTAGAATTTCCTATACTCGGATGGGGTGCCACGTAGAGAATATGAGCCATGTGGTGTTGATCTGGGCAGAGCCTTAAATACGGGCCACCCACTCCCATCCCCTCACCATTAAGATGGGAGCAAGCCCGAGCTGCCAAGGCTTTGGGACGAGGCCTCTCACGCACATGGAGAGGACGGGCGCACAGGGCACTAAAGGATCAACCTTAATGGCCAAGCCTGTCATGCTCACAACCATGTTTATCAATAGATATGTGAGAGATGCATTGTATTGTGAGGTTGTCTAGACGAAGTTTGAAATTCCAGGGAGCAGGTGCAACGCTAGCCTCTAGGCCGACGTTCTGGTTACAGTCCTCATTATACATATGCCAAGGGTAAGAGGCCAGCCTCGTAGAGGCGCAACATGGAATGAATTTGACTCCAGAAGGAAGCGCCAACAGAAATTTGAGAAGGCACTGTCCATAGCACGAAATCAATGAGCCCGTAAGACCAGGAATAATAGGAAGACTCCCATGGCTTATGTGTAGGAGATTGTTCCGGAAGAACCCTTCCAGGTTACTCCGGAACACCTCCTCTTCACTGCGCCATATAATTGGGATCCGCCAACATGATTTCTGGAAGAAGCTAGGCCACAGGAAACATCACTGAAACATAGTCACAAGGAGGGTGACACAAAATGGGAGCCTATAACCTGTTATGTTGAAGATGAGTCCCCAGTCGATGTGGAGGCAAATATGAACCCATCAACAAACCAACTTTCAAAGGAATCAGACCAGCAGGAAGCTTGGAGAGGACAACATGATGGGAGCGAGAGTGAAGACACAGAGGACATCCAAGAAAAGGAGGGTGGCAGGGATCTGGAGCCACTCCCCCTCTCCTCTACTTAGGAAGAACGACATGAACTGCCTCCACCGAGCCCTCCAAATCCACCAGCGCCTTGACATGCTGTACGATTCCTATTCAAACACGTCACTTGGGAGACATTGCCCAACATGCACTTATCCCTTCACGATTCCAGCCAGCTCGGGAAGAAATGACGGAGTTGATGAAGGCACCGGGTAATTCCTACTATGAATGTTATGATCATAAGTTTGATTTTGTTTAGATCTAGAACTTTAGCCCTGTTAGACTTACATTATGATGCCAGTCGTAAGCTTTGGAAATAGTTTCAGACTCATGGCTGCCATCCATCCTGGTTTCCTTCGGGCAGGACATATGGCAAACCGTTATTTTTGAAAACAAGCTGCATAGGAAGCCAACTGTCTCGGTTTCCTTCTGTTAGGTAGAATAGGATACAAATAGGATACACCTCTCTTTTTTACTTAAAAAAAAAAACATTTTTTGCAAGGGCAATATCATCTACCATCACCCTTTTCACCCGCTTTACTTTTTTCCCCACCTCTAACTATATTCTGTGACATTCTTCCACACAACTTCCACACAAAAATACCCTTTCGGAACCGTCGTTGTTATAGCAATATTGTCGCAACATATTTAAATCGTCAAATATTTATAGGTCAATTTAGGTCACCATCGTCGCAATTGCGATGACTGTGACCTAAATATTTCTTTTTTTACCTATTTATTTCTTATATTTAGGTCACTTTGTCAAATATGGGAACTGTTGGCACAAGGGTAGACCCAGGGTTCAACGCTACAACAACACACCAAAAAAACCCTAACTACTGACCCTTTCGGAAACACCTGCGAAGCAAATGAAGTATCACCCGAGGTAGAGGCAAGGGTGGTTGCAGGACTCATGTGTTTGCAACCTTAACTAGGACACAAATCTGTGATTGTAATACTTAACAGAGAACTTAGCACCGACAATTCATCAATATTTAACCACTATCTACTCCACAGATAAAACAAAGCATTCCATCCTTCATTCAGATCTAATGTATCTAGCACTTATCATAGAGAGGTATATTAGATCTAGTGGATTCAAGAACTAAGCAGATTCACATAGGTCAGATTTAATCATCCATATACATCATTAACACAAAGCATAAACATATCTATCTATCTATATCAAAGCACTTAGCAAGTAAGGACATAAACACATCCAGACATTGCATAAAGCATAGCAACACATCATGTATGTGGTTCACCCGCACCCTAGGGCTACGTCCACCAACTCTTCTTCTTTATTATCTTCAGTCAAGCTTCTTACAGGCACATAGCATCAAAATCCTACTCCGCAGAAGATAGGAGATTTGTGCGCACTCCTCCAGATCCTACTTCTTCGATCTAGGGTACAACACCAAGCCTTCTTACAATTACTTGCACGTAGCTCTGCAAGTCTCACACAGTATGCACATAGCACTTACAATCCTTCGATCACATAGATCTAGAACTTAGCCATTCGTACTCACTACATTGCTTTAATATCTATTTATACATACAAACTAGGCCTAAACATGGGTAAACCCATGGGCCGACATTCCCATACTCGTTACATAATCCCAAATCCAAAAAAGGACCCAAAAAGGGGCCGAGATCCTGTGATCTTTGCTTTCTCTTGCGCTCTGCCTTTGATAGGCTGTCGAAGTCCCAAAATAGGTCAAATTGACCAAGGATCTCCCAAAACTTGGTCAAGGGCCAACAGGCCCCCAAAACACACCTGTGACTCGTCCCGAGTCACTCTGATCTGGGTAGTTCTGCCTCAAAATCCTCGAGTGTGGCTCGAGCTTCTTGCACTTGTTGTTGTGCCACGACTTCCTATTCAACAAACTCTTGGATGACTATGTCATTGAGTGGTCCCTCCAGTCTCTGTTTAGCTGTAGTGACAACCTGCTCTAGGCCTTCGACCTCTGTGAACAATTGGTAATCCTTATCTTGTACAGGTTGGAGCCTCTAAGTTACTTCCATAAATCTGATCTGGATAGCGTGGATCTACTACTGGGTGGTGCGTTTCTCTTGGGACCGCTTCATTATTTCCACAACTGGTAGGGGCTTCAACTGCGCCTGTATCGTTTCAGCTTGAAACTTTTCCTCTTGGAGCTGCGACTCTAGTTCCTTCAGTTCTAGAGTCTCAATGAGTTGCTTGTAGGTCTGGGCACTGCGATTAGTGATTTTCTTACATTCCATGGTAAGGGACTTTAGCATTTCAACTGCGCTCCTGTTGGTTGCTTCTCTTTGATCCCTTACTTCTTGGGGATTTTCAGGCACTGTGTGGAGCTATAAGTCTGCTATGCATTGCTGTAGCTGATATATATCTTTCGCGAGTTGATCTACATGTGCGTGACTCAGTCCTCTACCTTTATTTCTAATACTGTTACAGAGCGAAGTGCTCCGCTGATCGCTTATTTTACTTCGAGTTTCTCTGTGAGCAACTGTTCTTTTCCTTGCTGCATCTGTTCTTTTTATTCATCGAACTTCGCTTGGAGAGCAATATTTTCTTGTTTTGTAACTCGATGCTATTATACAAGTACTCCTTGTACTTTCATCAAAGCTTGGTTGTCTTAATCTATTTCCTCTTGTGCTTGTCGAAGGCGAGCTTCGACTGTATCAACTAGTCGGTGGAGTTAGGATGACTCATCTCCCAACTCTGGTTCTCTCGATGGCAGAGGCACAGTGGAGACTGTGCGATGGGACTGAAGGGCCTGATGCACCCCTCAGAGTTCAAATTTAATCCTACCATACATTGCTTCCTGTTTGGCTTCTTGTTTCTCTGCTAATTCCAATGAAGCGTCATTTAGGGCTGCGATGATGGAGTCAAAATCATCAGAGGTGAGGACAGTCTGTATCTTGGTCATGGTGGCTTTCGATTTCTTTCGGGAAGAAGGTTTCAAGGGGGAAACCTTCCTCTTCTTCAATGGGTCAACCTCGTCTCTGGGCAATTTTACTTCACCTGGATTCTATTCATCTTCTACTTTTTCATCACCCCCTTGGTCAGGTGACACTGAAGCAGTCTTTCCTGAGGTGTTGCTTAAATTTTGGACCTCCTCAATCTTCTTCTATTTGCTGGTTCCGGGTGTATTTTGTTCTTTATGAGTGTCCTCTGGGCCATCAAGATCATATATCTCTGCAGGGTTGGCGGGGATAAAGAGGTTAGAAGAACATTCCTTAGTGATCTCCTCAAGGTCTTCTTCTATAAGTTTATTATATGACTGGAGCTGCTCTTTATGTTCACCTGCCCGCGCTGTAATGTAGGTGAAGTGCCGATCTGCATTGAAATTTATCAAGGGTCAGAACCTTTGTAAGGTGTTAGGGGTCATGCGAGGCTTAGCTTCGATGGATATCTTTAGCTGTAGGTAATATGTATGAAACACAACGTTTGACTGCCACTGTTTGTTCATGTCACTTGAATACCACATGGTAGCGAACTTTGCCTCAAGCTGTTCAAACGACTCTATGTCTGGGAAGGTCTCACCTTCCGACATCTCCCAGGAAACAAATGAAATGAGGATGAGGAGCTATATGAAATGAAATTCATAACCATGATCCCGTGCTTCTCGGCAGTCTAGCTCCAACTGGTTAACTAGGTACTTCGCCCAGTTCATTTTTAGGCCTTCCACACACTTCCCTGCGAGCTCAATGACAAAGTCGGTGACCTGCGTAAGTCGGTTCTTCCTTACTAACTTTCCAGCTATCAGTTGGAATGATAGGCACACTGTGCCACTCTATATGGAAGCTATCTTGTAGCCTCTTGTTCCCTTCTCGACATTTCCATATGTATCCTTGATCTTCTGTGCTAGTGCATGATCTGGGGATTTTCCTGGATAAAATTCCTGCGGGTCAGGTCCTTGCATACTCAGTCTTGTGATCTTGTGGATCAACATTGGGTCAAATTTAATGCAGAGGTATAGCCATAAGTAGCCACCATTGTAACACGACAACAACAACTTGACACATGCATTGACTTCCTGGTGTCATCCGAAGTGTGGGATCTTCATGACATTTAGTAGGGTGGACTGTGCGAGGTTCATTGTCCACGACTGAGGGATGATATTCGAGTTCTTCCCTTCTATTCTTGTTAGGTACTTGTATGGGGTGAGCATACCATAGATCTTTCCATCTCTAAGGTTGAAGTTGTTGAACTTTAATGCTGTGATATTTTCCTGGTCTGTTCAAACTACGTGTATCCCCTTCGGGAGGTACGCAGTAACTATGGTGTACTCAAAATCTCGTGGCACACTATCACGATTCACCGCACCAGCCAGAGGCGAGATGTAATCAGGAAATATGGATGGAATCAACTTCGCATTTGCTAGGTCATATTTTTGCTTTGTTCTCTTCTCTACTGATGGCTGGGATGGTCTGGCTCCGCGAGCAGTCGACGGAGAGGCTTGTAGTCCTCTCGTCGATGACACTTGTACACCTGCTAACATCGACATGACTCTTTCAGTCATGAGTTCGATCAAAACTTCTTCGAAAAATTTCTTTGCAACTCTGAACTCGTCTGACATACACGCTCGGGGTTGGAAATCTTGAGTTCAAGGAGTAACTTAGACACTACAATGGGATAGAGGGAAATATCGCAATAATCGCTGTGTAAAATCAACGAGTCTACGGGCTCAGATTCACGGTTAGAAAAAGTGTTCTCGGTGCATAGCGCGATGGGATAAATAGATAAATTGGTAACAAATCTCTTGCAATGGGTGAGAAACCTTCATTAAATTTGTTCTATTCATTACGACGCGGTCCAACGGTCTAGTGGCGAACCATAAATGTCTTTCTACTCGTTCGTGGGGTCAGTCGAATGGTTATATTGCTTCACCCCGACGAAGTGCCATGTGACGTTGTTCTATTATCCCGAGAAAGTTCCAATTTTGCAAGTTTTCCTTATGCGAAGTTCCCTCTGAAACTTTCTGTAACTTTTCGATCTTAGCTCTCTTCTTACTTAGCTTTTTGGCCTTCTTTCCAGTGAGCTTCGTCTCGGTATTCCGTTTTCCATTCTGATTCTTATCTTCTTTTGGCATAGTTACTTTGCATTGTTGATATTCTTTCCTAAGATTCGAGGGTGATACTTCTTCTTTATCTAGAATAGGTACTTCAATCTTCTGTGGGTTTTCTAGTGTTCTTGTAACTTCAACATCTGGGTCTCTATTGTTAAATAGCTTCGATCTGTTCTCCTGTTCTTCAATCAAGTGTGCGATCCTTCTAGTCATAAAATCTTTTAGCTCTTGCTTCTTCTTCTTTAAAACTTCTTCTTCTTCTTTCCTTCTGGCCTGATCTCTTTCAATCCAAGGCTTTCCTAGTAACATGGTAAATGGGGCACGGTCCTTAATAAATTTAACAATCTCGAAATCCTCCTCTATCGAAGTTCCATTGGAATCCATAGATATCTGGGTGAGATTTCCACATAGGTTTATCGACTTTCCTCTAAATAAACCTATTCCTCCCAATGAAGGAATCATAACATGCTTTCCTAAAATTTCCCAAGTTCTTTCTGTCATGATATTCACCTGTGTTTCCTCATCTATAACACAGTTAATGTCGAAGTCTCCTATTCTTGCTTCTATGCATGATTTTTCTTTGAATATCTCTGATAAGCTAACATGTCGGTGGTCATTCAGGGTTTCTTTTATATGTAGCAATACTTTCTCTGATTCTTTCTGGGGTGCTTCCATAATCACAGTTTCTGGATCTGCCTTAGGGTTTTCTTGTCTCCTGTTCATTCCTTCAAGCTTAACAATCATTCTAGGGCAATCCAATACTTCATGGTCCATAGCTTTGCAACAAAGACAACTAGGTCTTCTCCCAGGGAATTCCTTAGCAAGATGTTCTGATTTTCTACAACTATAACAGAGGGTTAATCCTCTCTTTCTTTTAAATGATTCCCAACTCTTCTTGTACTACGCGCTAGGATCATGGTAGCTAACCTACAAACATTTCTTTCTAGGATCCTGTATCCACTTATTAATCCAAACATTCTTTCTATACATAGGTATAACATATCTTTCACTATTCTTATCAGATCTACGCATATCAAACCTTCTTTCATATATTAGTGCCCTAGTTTTCAAGCTAGGACATAATCTATTAAACATACCTAGATCCATACTGTTGAAACAAAAATTTCCACTTATTTTACTTCTACAGAGCACAAATCTTTCAGATATAAAACTTTTCACTATTCTTAAATTTATCAGAGTACAAAACTTGCAGATCTTACCTCTTTTCTTTAGATCTGACGTCTTTTCTTGGCACAAATATTCACAGGTCAAGTAGAACGTTGTGCACTAGGGAAACAGATCTACGCACAGAGATTTCACAATTTCAGGTCAGATCTTTGCACAAAGCTTCTTCTTCCTTAGTTCCCAGCAATCATAGTTTCAGGTCAAACCTTCTTCTTCCTTAGTTCCCAACAATCATAGTTTCAGTTCCCAACAACGAAACCATTTGTTGGCACAGGGGAAGATCCAGTGTTCAATGCTACAACAACATGCCAACAAAACCCTAAATACTGGCCCTTTCGGCAACACCTGTGAAGCAGATGAAGTCTCACCCGAGGTAGAGGCAAGGGTGGGTGCAGGACTTAAGTGTCTGCAACCTTAGCTGGGGCACAAATATGTGATTGTAATACTTAACATAGCACTTAGCACCGACATTTCATCAATATTTAACCACTATCTACTCCGCAGATAAAAGAGAGCATCACATCATTCATTCATATCTGATGTATCTAGAACTTATCATAGAGAGGTAGACTAGATCTAGAAGATTCAAGCACTAAGCACATTCACATAGGTCAGATTTAATCATCCATATACATCGTTAGCACAAAGCATAAACAGATCTATCTATCTATATCAAAGCACTTAGAAAGTAAAGACATAAACACATCAAAACATTGCACAAAGCATAGCAACATAGCATGTATGTGGTTCACCCCCACCCTGGGGCTACGTCTACCAAATCTTCTTATTTATTATCTTCGATCAAGCTTCTTACAGGCACATAACATCAAAATCCTACTTCGCAGAAGACAAGAGATCTGCACGCACTCCACCAGATCCTCCTTCTTAGAGCTAGGGCACAACAACAAGACTTCTTACAATTACTTGCACATATCTTTGCAAGTCTCACACAGTATGCACATAGCACTTACAATCCTTCGATCACATAGATCTAGCACTTAGCCATTCATACTCACTACATTGCTTTAACATCTATTTATACATACAAACTATGCCTAAACATGGGTAAACCCATGGGACAACATCCCATACCTGTTACATAATCCCAAATCCCAAAAAAGACCCAAAAGGGGTCGAGATCCCATGATCTCCGCTTCGTCTTGCGCTCCGCCTTCGATAAGCTGTCGATGTCCCAAAATAGGTCAAATTGACCAAGGATCTCCCAAAACTTGGTCAAGGGCCAACAAGAAAAGTTATATTGATCAATTCATCACTCTTGCGATGAACATTGACTATATCAATTTAGACTTTGTTAAAATGTATAATGGTCAATATGGATAGTATCAAAAAGTGTAATGGTCAATAGTGAGCATCGCTCTTGTGACAAAAACACAAGTTTGTCGAAATTGAGATAGTAGTCCACCATATTTATTATCGTCGCAAAACAGACAAAAGTTTGCTTCCATCGATAGAGCGACGAATACAAGGTGGATTTAGATCAAAATTGAAAAAATGAACCTTTTCTCTTGAATTTTGCGACGAAAGAGTACTTTCGTCGCAAGTAGTCGTTGCAATTTTTTCAATATGTAGTAGTGAACTTATGAGAAACATCACCACTATAAGTATCATCTGATAGAATCAACTACATCATCTATCGAGGCCATATGATGAATAATTCACTCACTCAAAAGAGTGATACAATAACCATTCTTCTAATTCGTACATAGATCCTAAAAGAATAGTTGTTCCAACATATGTTGAAATCCCCGCAATGGGCTACAAGGATCATTCTTCTAATTTGGATCTACGTCCTAGAAGAATGTTAGTCCTCCCACATACTGAAATCCACCCTATGGGATACATAGACTATTCCTACACGAATGTCAGTCTCAGACTATTTTCTAATTGGATCATATGTACCATAGAGATCAATCTCTACCCATATTCCTTAGAAAATACCGATCTCGTATAAACCACCCTAATCGAGACGTCATGTCCTTAGGAGGTGGACATTCAACCTGATCGAGCCAAAAACTATGCCTCATGAAAAATACCAGTCCATTATACGTCAACAATCTATCAACCTGGACCATTCTCCACAGGGATAATTTCTATCCACCAACAATTCATTCTGCCAGGACCATTCTTTGTTTGGTGAATGTTTGTCCATCAACGCAATGAATATCCATCTAGATGGAAATCATCTCCAACACTAGTGGTAGTATCCATGGAAATCAAGTAGTAGCATACAACTTCTATAATGCCATCCAATAAAACATAACTGTGTCTATTCATAGTAGTATACAACAACTATCCAGTGGTACACAACCACTCCTAGTAGCACACGACTACTAGCTAGTGACACATAGTGACTACCAGTGGATTAGATCCACCACAGTAGAATACAACTATTGTCTAGAGACACAGTCTCCATAACAATCATATCATCTCTGATATCAACCTGAATCAACAATGTCATGATATAAACTGAGTCATTTGGGCCATTCTTCCACTCACATTTGTGAGATTTTGGAAGAGAATCTACCCTCGGAAAGTTAAACATTAGCCATGGGCTGTCTGTACTATTCTTCCCAAGCATAATTGTCCCTGATTGCTAAACTTGAACCATTCAACCTAACTGGGCCATTCTTTTGGAACGATTCACAATGCAACCTGGAGAGAATGAGTCTTCCCTAGGGAATGACTGTCCAGACCATTTCCTACAGAAATGACTGTCCTACACCAACCTCCTACATCAGACCATTCTTCGAAACTGCTCATAACTGTGAACTTGAAAAGAATGATTTCTTGGAGCGGCAGACCATTCTTCTTGAGAACTTATCAGAGTGAATACCAAGGAGAATGACTGTCCTAGACCATTACCCCACACTAGACATAAGGGGAATCGATGTCTGAGGTACATCAACAATATGTCAGACTATGAATGTCCATTATGGACCATTTTCTTAACTGGAAAATGACTGTCCATAAAAAATTATGGACCACTTTCTGTACTGGAAAGTGACTGCCCAACCTGGACCATTTTCCAAACTAGAAAATGACTGTCCATATATCAATAACATATCAGTTCGCCCTCCCAACTTGGGGAGTAATCAATTCCCTTTCCAATAAGGAAGTCATCTCCACGAGTCTCATATTGTCCCTTAAGTACACAAACTTTTCATCTTCAACAGAGGATTTACCAAAAATATCTGCTATCTTCTCATCAATAGAGATATACTGGAGAACTAATTCTCCCCTATAGACTTTATCACAGAGAAAATCATATTTTATCTCAATGTGCTTCGACCTGTCATGGAACATCGAGTTCTCTAAGAGCTTCACACAACTCTAGTTATCACAATATATCATGGTTGAATCCAACACCTGATCAAATAGTCTAGAAACTAGCTTACGAAGCCACACTACTTTCGTACAAGTATCACATCCTACAATATACTCTGCTTCTGCAGTGTTGAGTGCAACAAAATTCTATTTCTTTCTAGCCCATGATATCGTGGCAAAGCTCAAACTGAAACATATCCAAGAAGCGCTTCTTCCGTTATCTACACTTTTTGTCTAATATGAATCGATAAATCCATGCAGTTGTATATCACTCAAATGTCCCACAAAGACATTTCAAGTCATGATTTGCAATTATTCAATTCTCATGGCTAGGTTCCACTTGGAACTATTTTCACAACAAAGAAAATATCCAGCTGGATATTCTCCAAATACATCAATGAGCCATTCAATTGTATATACATGGATGGGTCTACTGGATTAGAGTCTTTGAACTTCTTTAGATCTGTCATCATGGGAGTTTTCTATGGATTTACAATCCATTATCATGAAATTTTGAAGAACTATTTCGATACACTTCCTCTGTCATAGGAATTTTTCACCACGCTTCTGCTATACATGAGAGGCTCCGCATCAAGTTTATTGAATCCATACATGGTCTTCTTCCATCTACATTCATGGGTCTCTTTTTGGTATACCTCAAAACCTTGAGGTTTCTCTACATATGCTTCTTCTTCAATTAATCTCTTGAGAATAAAAATCTTTACATCCATCTGATGTAAACTACAACCCATGGATACTGAAAGAGATATAATGGTTGATGTAGAGGTATATCTAGTTACTGGAACAAGCTGTCATCATAGTCTTCTCCCTCCTTCTAGGAGAACCCTCTAGGCACGAATCCCACCTTGTATCTATTAAAGATTCCATTTATAAGTCTTCATGGATTCTTCAACGGACCATATCATTGGGGATTATATCCCTCCTAATTCCAACTTCATGCTTGAATGAGCAATGTCTAGAACTTCCTTGTTTTTATTCTGAGACTGCATGTTTCTAGAATTTTGCAATCAATTCCCTCTATTTGAAAGAGCCCATGCTTCCATATTTTGCATCTCTCTTTGCTTTATGAAAATTATCAAAATCTTGTTCTGGTCTCCTTTTGATTACTGAATTCCTATAAATCTTTTTAATTTTTTTTCTATCTGTTATGATTGCTTCCCATCTGGCAGTTGTTGCAATCATTGTGTCATCCTTATAAACTTATTCTATGACATCTTCCACAAATATTGTTCACCAAAGGTTTGTCCACATATTTCACAAGGGTATGTGGACATACATCTTCATGATAGACTTCATGAAATAACCTGCCTGAGACAATAATAACAACAATTCTCCCGATACAACATCTTTCATATGAAGGATAGTTTCTTGGTAACATTACTAAGATGATCTAGTCTGAGAACAAGAACAAGAAATATATCTTATTGTAGGTGTCAATTCATATTTGAAAAATAAGTACACTGAGTAGTATAAGCTACTAAGTACTTATAAATACTCACTTAAGTGACAATAATAAAGATGCCAAACTTGATATGCAAACCTGGAGTCTTGATATTGTTCCACTTGAATATGTTTTCTTCTGGGACAAGTATCCTTTCCGACATGTTCCTTAAACTTAAAAAAATATGCTTTCTTCACATAAAACTGAGTTAGAGAATACGATCTCAACCTTATAATATCTTTGACTGAAGTTGGCTTATAACTTTGAGTACTAGAAGTTCATAATGCCATAAAAACCAAATATATATCAAGTCAAAATTGGAGAGTGTGTTGATCTTTTGAATGCACTGAATCCAATATCACCGCTTTGGACAATATCCCTTGTGCATTCCCTACAAACACACTCATTCTAATGATACAAATTAAAAGAACATGTATAGATACATACCTTTGTTACCCAACTGTGACAGTGAACCTTAGAATGACTTTGATGGACTAGAGGTTTAGCTGCTAGAGGATTGGTAAGCCTCATAATGTTCCTTTTTGTAGATCTCTCTTTTGCACAACATACACTTTATTCATGCTAGGTCTTCTGTCTTCATAACTGTCTTCCATTTTGACTTTTGACTGGTCAACCTTAGATTTTGAATTGGTCAAATGTTGACTTTGACCAAAATTTCAAACTTGACGTCTTGGTTTGCTGAGAGTACCAGGAGGTGTGCTAGGCTAGGGTGCACTAGGTTATCTAGGAATTAGGTCAAGCGCTTCCCTTAAGGTGCCTCAACATGAGTGTTAGGGTTTCATTGCTGCAACAAAACTTTCACTGCAACTAAGAAAATATTCCCAATCTACCTTCTAGTGGTTAGACTATCCAAAGATAGTGTGGGCCCATAACCTATTAGAATAAAAGGTGTGCTTGTTTTGTTAGAAACGCAAGATTACAAAGCAATAAAATAAAATAAATGCGGAAATAAAACACAAAAGATACAAAATACAATAGAGACACATACTTTATAATGAGCTCTGAGATGGTAGATATCCTCTTCCAGAGATTTCCATCCATGATCTCCATGCTCCGAAACGAGCTCTGAGATGGTAGATATTCTCTCCCAAGTTCTCCAGGTTATTTCATCCCCCTATACTTGTACATGACCACGGGCTATGACTAGACACCAAGACAACCACCACGCGAAATACTTTGGAGTGGAAAACCTCTGAAGTTCATGATTTGACGCTGCATGTCCTCATGGATTTCGACGACCTTGATTTACTTCGGGACTTCAACATTCAGGAATTTCAAACATTCCTACACCTTTTTCCTCTGAATTACTCCATACCCGGAGTTACAGATCGAGCGCCACACATACATCGAAATCAACGGTAATGATATTCTTTGAGACTTTGATGTTTGGGAGTTCCGAGCACTCCAACTCTTTTTCCTCCGAAGTACTCCGTACCCAGAGTTACAGATCGAGCATCGTGCATCCATCTAAATCAACGGTTATGATCTTCTTTGGGACTTTGACGTTCGGGATTTTTGAGTACTCCAACTCTTTTTCCTCCGAATTACTCTGTACCTGGAGTTACAGATCAAGCGCCACCCATCCATCTAAATTAACGATTATGATCTTCTTTGGGGCTTTGGTGTTCGGGAGTTTTAGACGCTCACACCACCTTTTATCCTAGAGTTATTTCACCTGAATTCGACGATCTGTCGACACATTTCTATTTCAAATCGACGGTCATGATTTACTTCGGGAGTTATCAACTCTCATGAACCCACTTTCCTCTGAAGTGGCTATCTTCCAAATTGGAAGATCTACTGACACTTATCCTCAGCTGACGGATGAATCAAATATGTTTAGGCTCTTTGAGCTTCAGGAGTTTCAACCTCTCCACACTTTGTTTCTCCCGGAGTTCTTACACCCAAAGTCAATGATCTGTTGATGCGTGTCTCCCATATATTGAAAACTGCAAATCACTTCGGCTCTTCGGGATTCGGGAATTTCAACCTCTCCAAACTCGCTTTCTCCCGAAGTTCTTACACCCAAATTTGATGATCTGTCGACACATGTCCTTTCTCTCATATCGATGGCACAGACAGACTCTGTTACTCTACATATTTCCAAAGGGACTCATGATTATTCGCCTAGCAACTTCTCTAGGTCTGACGGTCATGATCCGGCCAATACTGATTTGTTCGCCGATCGACGGTTCACAGTGATTGCGGGGCCCCAACGTGCCCACTCTTTATCAGAGAGCTCAACTTCTACAATCTAAAAAGTACTCTCCCAACTCGGTCTAATTGGGGTCGTTGATCTTCCAACCCAAAGATATTAATGACGTTGGTGAACTACGGGCCGCGAACTAGCACGTCTGCTAATTTCACCTTCGCGCTCCACAATGATTCCCAACCATCGATTTAATCGAGTGACTGGTGTTTGATTCGTTATCTCTAGTGGGTCTTTGAGTCGATCTGACGTCTGGGATGACTTATCCTCCCAATGAATGAGTCGCATCCATCTCCACTTTCAGGTTCTTAAGTCATCTACGACTCTTGTTACTCTGGTAGTTCGAGTAACTATGACTATCGTGAAATTTGACATCTCATAGCTTCAAACTTCCAAAGTTACGAAACCTTCATGAGATAACTCCTTTTAGCGCAGGGTTCCTATACCCAGGACACATGGACCTTCAGGTGAATCTTGGGCTATGAACTCTAATCTTAGCCGGGTTTTTGGTTAAGGACTTGGGCGCGAGTTCAAAGTCTCTTAGACTATTGGTTTGGAGGAGATGCCTCCCTAACTCACAAAACTTTAAGCTTTGAAATAGGGCAAGGTAAACTCGTGAGGTTACCGAGATGATAACAGTGCAAAGAGGCTTGCTCTGACTCGTGAGGTTACCGAGATGATGTGATTTCCTGGGGAGAAACACCTTCAAGGGATTAAACTAGAGCATATGGAAAATCAAGCAGAAGCATAAGTTCTCAAGGGAAAAAACTCATACTCATACCTTACTCATTTCAATGTAGAACCCTTTTGTAGACACATAAATATACACATGCATCCATTATTTAAAAATCAAATCACAAGGCATGAAAACACTTATCAGATCCATAATGCATGATGTGGCTGATGAAAGGGGTGCTTGTTTCCACCCAATCATAGTCTCAGTCACTCCTAATGGATTTACCACTAGCCACCCCCGAGCTTAGACCACGATGCTTTGAGATTCAATCTCTTTCTTCCAGCTCAACGAAAGTTAGGGATGAAGGTTACTCTCCTTCCCCCAGTACATGAATATATAGGGATGAAGGTTACTCTCCTTCCCCCAGTACAATAATATATAGGGATTAAGGTTACTCTCCTTTTCCCGACTCAGTCTTTATTTCCTGTGATCAAAACTCACTCTCATTTCTCAGTCCTTCCTCGGACCCGAGAGCTTAGGCTCTTCTCTCTACACTCTTGGAAGGCCTTCCTCTTCCCACCACACTTCCTTTCTTGCCTTCCTCAACAATATTGAGTGTGGCTCGAATTCCCAGTCCCTGGTCAGGTCCTAAAGTCTTACAGATGGGTGCTCTACCCCATCCCCTCATTAACTCTCGAGGAGGTCTTCCCACCTACCAACCTGCATGTAATTCATTTCTGGGTCAAAGGTTTGTTCTGATCGTGAGCAATCAAACCCAGTAAGGTACTGGTCTGGTGGAGGTTAACACAACCATTCCTATTCGCCTTCACCATCTATTTCATAGCATTCATGGTCTCTCTTAGCACACCCCCCCTTTCCAGCATTCATGCAACACTTATTCATTTTCTAGTAAATAACATAATTTACATTCATTGAACTTTTTATGAAAAAGGTCCATCAAATCAAACATTCACACATATTGAGTTTGGCAATAGTATCTTGTTCCATATAGTTATATTTACAAACTGGGGGATATAGGGGTGTTACAATCCCCTCCCCCTCAAAGAAACATCGTCCTCAATGTTCTATTTTCCAATGTGCTCTATATATACAGAAGTAAACAAAAATGGATATGCTTGTCTCATGGCATTCTCCACTTCCCACATAGCCTCATTCGGGCTGAAATGTTTCCACTGCACCTTGACTTGTGCAATGGTTTGGTTCCTGAGCTGGGTTTCCTTCCTGTCTAGTATGCATTGAGGTTCTGGTAGGAATTCTCCCTCCAG